>JAOXNN020000072.1:181495-246623 GCA_028571205.2 Hydropsyche betteni | reverse complement strand
AAATATTTTATTATTTAATTTATTATATGATTATTTAATGTCAATTGGAATGTACACGTAAAATTATTTAATTTTATTTAAAAAAAAATGTCAAGGAGCCCTTATGTAATTTTTGCATCAGGGCCCAAAATTTCTAGCTACGCCTCTGCTTCGAGGTTCGAGAATGCCCTTATTCGAGTGTGGGTTTCCATTTTTTTTTCGACGAACGTGACTCTTACGAAAATGGTGCGTTTCTTCGGAGCTATTAGCGCCTTTTAATAAAAATGTGCGTGTCAATATGTGCGTTCTTTATTTTTCCAGTGTGAAGTTAAATATTGTTTTGATATTGTGGACGTGGAAGGAGACGTCGAGTCAAACATAGCACCCCCCGAAAAAGGCGCGTTGTATAAACACGTATTGTCACTTGTTAATTAAAATGTTCAATACGAGTGTATGTGGTGTATTCAATTTATTTTTTTAATGATGTATCGTTTTGGAAATTATTTTTAAAATGATTGATTTTATTTTGATCGATATTATAAGTTTTTTTTCATTATAAATTCAGAAGTTTAATAATTTTTTCGTTATATTTTAGGGTTAGTTATAAAATTGGAAAAATAAACATTGCTTCTGTAAACATCGCACCTAACAAAACTGAAAATGTGAGACTATGTTTTTTTTCAAATATAAACATACACGAAAAAATGGTCAGAAATCGTAAATTCTTTTCGAATGTCAATCAATTGTCTTGTTTTGTTCAAATTGATAATGATCAATACCCAATTTGTGCAGAACACCATCGAAACACGAGACAGAAACTGATAAAATCTGTTCGCAAGAATCCGATTCATTTCGAGCAGATCGATTCAATTTATACAAAAGAAACTTTCCAATCAGTTAATTGACTCGAGTATACGAAAATTTTCATCATATACCCACACGTATATGAATAGGATACCTTTTTTTCGGCCGCATTCTTCTTTTTCAGAACACTTTTTGGTATTTTCAAATAAGCCTCGATGAGCTGATGAATATTTCATGGATCCATTTTTTATTTGTCGCCGGACGCATCTCAACCTTGAAAGGGCCCTTTCTTTGCCAGCGACTTTTTGCAAACGTTCCCCGGCTTGGTCACCAAATTACCGAAGGCTTCTTTTCGAATCGCCAAATTTGCAACGGTCGTCCCCTTTCGAAGAGTACGCCAGATCGCGATTTAATATCCGACATTAATGCATCCCAATTTGGATCGAAGCTCCTTTGCGATCGAGTGGTGCTCTGAATACATAAAAGAGGAAATGACACTGAAATTCTTGTCCGAATTCGGATACATGTGTAAAATTATAAACATATGTATTATATTTGTATCGATGATCGATTTTTAAAGAAAATTCTCTTTTGGAATATAATTGGATTAATTTGATTTAGTGATTACGTAACACGTGATGTTTTGAAATTTTAATAAATATCAATTTTCAGCTATAGTTATTTTCTATTTTATAATTACACACAATTGTTACAAAAAATTAGTGATCAGATGTTTGCTCAAACGACACTAGAACACAGTGATAGTAGAATATGTACAAGACACGTTTTAGAACAATTGGAAGACATGATGATTAAATGATCCAATGAATACTTTGTAATTTATTTTAATCATATTATTTCGAAATTTTTTATGGATTGTGTTCTGCGCTTTATGATGTAGTGTCACGTGTTCTAGTTATGTTTAGGTAAATGGGAAATGTATGGAAACTAAAAAAAATCACTTTTAAATGGTATTTAAACTAAATTACTATACATGAACATAGACTAAATAAAAATAGTTTTAAATATATAATTTTTGTGAAAAATATATGAAAATTGACAAAATTTTATTTAAATTAATTGAAATTTTTGGTTTGTGCCAGCGTTGTATACGCCAGTGTCATTTGAGCGAACGTCTGGTCACCGAAATAGTTATGTACAAAGTATAATGTGTTGTGGCCAAATATTAAAAATATACTCATATGTCAAAAGTTGAGGTTATGTTGGATTTGAGTGCGGTTTAGTGATTATGTCTTTTGGATTGTTGCGTTCTCGTTGTTTAGTGCTAGGAAGGAGTATTTTGAAACAAAACCATGATTTTCTTGTTAGAAACCAAGTAACAAGACATAAATTTCCGGATATTTACAATATTACACAATGCAAGTACTCCACAGAAAATAAATCGCATAAGACAAATGATTTGGAAATTATATATGATGGCATTCTCACTAAGCAAATAAGGATGGTTAAAGCGTTTTCGCTTTCCACCACCGTTATGGGAATAATAGGCCAGCCGATTATATATTCGAAATCTTTAGAAGTTGGAGGGGCTCCAGTGATGATTGCTGCTTGTACTATTGTGGGATTTTTCACATTCGTCACACCGATTCTGTTGCATTTAATAACGAGGAAATATGTCACGAAATTGCAATATGACCGTAGCGATGATACATACGTAGCTACACTTTTAACATTGTTTCTTTTACGCTATGAGGTATTTATATTGACTAGTATAAAAGTTTTAAAATGATTTGAATATCATCATTTAAGGCTCTTTTATTTGTAGGTGAAATTCAGTTGTGCAGATGTGAAAGTTCCAGATGTGCCTGGAATGTTCACTACATTTCATGCTAAAGATTATCCAATGTTTGTCGATTTTAAAGGATTTAAATATCCTGAACATATTGCTAAAATAATGGGATATGATAAGCCGATGGATTTCAGATTTTACGATGATATAAAAAATGAAACTACATCTAAAAAAGAATAGTGATCCAGTATATTTATTTCACTTATCGAATTGTTGATTTGTTTGTAATATAAAAATTATAATATTTGTGCTTCTCGTTAAATAATTAGGCATATAAATAACTAAGTATATCTTGAATTTTTTATTTTGTCCCTTATTTTTGAATTTTAATATGATAATCATTTGAGTCTTATTGTACGACAAATTAAAAGGTTTAGAATGCCTGAAATAAGGATGATTAAAAATATGGCAATAAAGCTTTTTCAAAATTTTAATGGTTCACAAATGACAATAACAATCCTAATTGTATATTTGACATGAAAGTTAGAAATTACAAACACTCGAGTGAGAATGAAGTGTGTTTGATAGATAGTATTGGATTATTCTTAAAAGTATATTTTTGTTTTATATACTAACTAAAGGTTTTTTAAACTTCTTTTTGTTTTTAATATATAATATTTCATGTTCATAAAATAGTTTCAAAGGAATTTTAAATTTTCTCTAATAGGAAATTTGACTCCATTGGTGTTTTTACTGGAGTTAGCATTATGACCAACAATGAATATTTTATTTTTCATTATTTCATTCTGTCAAAATATACTTTAGAATAAAATATTTATTTAACAAACTTATAAGATATTAAGGATTAGGTTGTTTGCAATTAATCAAAAATAATTTGATTGTTTAATTTTTTTATTTCATGACTGAGTCCCATACAGGCTTAACAACAATATTCTTAATTTGTAATTATAATATATAATATATGTATATAAAAATATCACAAGTTATTGTGTAGTGGAATTATTTTAAATAAAGCTTTACATTAATTATTGACAATCCAATTTCTCTTCAAAAGAATTTTAACGGATTGTCATTAAATTATGGCTTGCAAATAACATAATAGCATATTTCGAATTCTTATTTACAAAAATATAAAAAATTGGATTAGTTTTACGGCAATAATAAAATTAAACTGTGGTTAACTATTTTCTATTCTCTGAATAATGTTAAACCTCATTCCATCAGTCTTATCATCACTAATTTCATTCTCTTTTTCAGTCTTATATAAATAAGTACCATAGAACCACAGCTTAATGTTTATCGAAAACTTTGTTAACAAATTCTATTTATATAATATTTTTCGATAAAATTGCAGAATTAAAATTCATAGAGTATTTTTACAATATTCTTTAATATTTCTAAACAAAATTGAGCGCTATTTAATAAAATCAAATTTTACTTTACTAATGAATAAATCGAAAGTTTTAATGTTTGAAAATGTACAATTCGGGGAAATATCAACATATTTAAAACAACATGATAATTTCGGTTTTTTTGTGAAGATAATGTTTTGAATCATGTCGAAATAATTTAACATGAAATTTTCAAGTATTTGTGAAATTTTATTTTTTTATGAAAATAATTTAATGACACTATTCACAGTATTATATTACATAGACTAAATTAAAATGTTTACAGCGTTAAATAAATTATGCTAATCTTAAAATAATTTAAATTAATTACTTACTTCGAAAATAATTAATTAGGAAAATTAAAAAACAAAAATGATCCATACCAATTGACAAACCATTTTTGTACTAGTTTTCTGGTACTTTAGAATAATATTTCTAATTGTTGTGATTTGAAATTGCTTCTTCTCCACAAACCGTAGTTGATGCTTCCTTAATCCTTTGACGTTTAGCAAGCCATTCCACAAAGCAAAAGGCAACAGTTCCTACAGTCGCCAATGAAACTAATATGAGTAACTGTATGCTTAAATTTGCATGGGATGAGTAGAAAAAGCAACCAGCAGCTGCGACAGACTAAAAAATACATAAAAGAGGTTTGTTATCCTCAATTTTTTATTTTGGAAAAAATAAAAGGCGATTTTATTTACCTGGGTGAATTTGAATATAGCAAAAGCAGATGTACTATCATGAGCAAATGTTCCTCCAAGTGTCGAGTAAATTTGTGTATTGTAACAAGCATCTCCGAATCCTAATAAGAAACTGCATAGCATGGCGACATATGCCGATGGTTCAATATAAGATTTATCATCAGTTTCCCCAAATGGTGCATTATTTGGCAAGTTGAGGAAAATCAAAAAGAAACTGAGAATGTGAATTAGATAACCTGTGATTACAATAGGATCTCTTCCCCATCTTGCAGTTTTGTTTCCAAGAATTCCAAAAAGTGCACCACCTGCAAATTTGAATAAGTCAATATATTCAAAAAGAATTTTTCAGATAATTTAATAAATTATAATTACCTAACACTTCACCAATTCCAATGAAAACTCCAGACAAGCCAACTAATTGTTTAGCATTTTCCCCAATGCTGTTGGTAAATCCAATACTGGAACTATATACTCCACTGAAGAATGATAATTCAACTCCTAAAAATAGTTAATTTTCAAACAATGAGATTTTTATTTTTTCGCAATTTTTGTTAACATCAAAATGAAAAACTACCTGTATAAAAGAACGTTGTACTTAAAATAAGCATTTCTTTTGTGCAGAACAATTTTACAGCTCCTTTTAAGGCTGCCACGGGCCCTTGTGGTTCTTGTTTCAATTCTACTTTTTCACAATCACCAACAATTTCTGTCGGACATACAGGTGGCTCTACTCGCCGAAGTGTTATTAGAAATCCAATACCAACTACTGCTAAAGCGATTAAAACTCCAAATACAATATGTCGTGTGTCTGCATCAATATGTGTTTTTCCTTGAAATTGCATGTAAACAAATAGATTTCCAAGGAACATACTAAAATAAAAATTTATAATATCACGAATTAACTTTAAACTTGTAAAAATTTAAAAATATAAATTTATTTGAGTAAAAAGGATTTACCTAGTTTGAAGCATTGCCCAAAATATTCCAGAATTTCTCGATATAGTTGCAGCATCGCTGTTGAGTGTCAAGTAATTTCCTTGACCTGTCCATATTATTGCAGCTCCAGCACCGAGCATACAACTAGCCGCATACAACAGCCATGTTTTAGGAAATAAAAATGTCACGATGAATAAACTGTGAATGGAAAAAAAACAAAATTTTTAAATATCAATATTATCTCATATTATCATCAAGTAACATTAATTATATTTCCTTTAAGATAATTACAAAACATTGACTTTGAAAGTGTTATAGGACAAATAGAATTTCTTGGAAATATTCATAAGATAAGTAAGTGAACAACCTTCACATTGCATAAATATCAATTCTGTTATATTTCATGTATTAAAGACAGTAATGTTATTAAAATTCTTAATTGAAATATTTGATATTTGATTTTGAAAATATAATATTTGTAGTAAATTTATCAGAATTTTAAATTACTTTGAAAAAATCATTTAGTTCTTAAATTTACATAATAGAAGTCATCACTCTACGTTTATAATTATTTTTTTGACTGCTCAAAGTGAAAGTTATTAAATATGCCAGTGCAAAAACGTTAGCAGATTTCATCACATTATGAATACGCCTAGGTGTTTTATTGTGGGCTAGAAATGTCAAGGAAAAGCAACGGAATTACATAACGCAAAGCGACCTCGATGCAATCCAAAATTCGCAAATATTGCTTGTTGAAAAAATGTCATAGTTAAATTATTATTTGTTTATAATTCCATTATAGTAAATACCAGTAGGTGATGGCCCCAATAACCATAGCTGCTCTGGGTCCAATTACGCTGATGATGGATGGAGCAAGCCAGTTACAAATTGCCAAAGCTGCATAGATGATGGCCAATGAAGTATATGCATCTCCTTCAAAGGTTGGGTCATCTTCAGTTATACTTGTTAATATAGTTTTCTAAACAAAACAAATACCAATTTTTACTTAATCAGATCATCAATAGTTCTTAAATAACAATAGAAAACAAAAAATAATGTGATAAGAATGAGAAAGGATATTTTTTTTGTATAATAACATATTACTAATATGGCAAGTGTTAATTTTCTAATTTTGAAATTAAATACTTATAAGTATTAATATAAACTATTATAAATTTTATTATTTACTTTTGGTCACAATGTTTTCATTATGTTATATGATGGGTAGCTAAATTGGATTAGTCAGTTGACTATTATGGTAATCCATTCATGTTTGATGACACTTAAGTGTGATATCAATTGCATTATATTACGAAGTCATATTATTCATGTTACTATTATATTATATTTTTAATTTTCAACATTAATAAACTAATGAACCGCCATTTAAATATAAATAAGTCAATGCTCTGATTTTATAATCTGAAAAAAATAAACCCATTGCAAAAAAATAGCTCGAACAATTGATTATTAAAATATATTTTTTTATGTGGATTCTTACTCGTTAGTACTTCGTAATTATAATGATTAAAATTGTTATTCCACATAATAATATAATATGACATGTAATAGTTTTTTTTAAAATTTAATTATTCAATGATGAATAACGATTTGAAAATTGTCAAAAACGTTTTCAGAAAACAGAAAGATCGAAATAAAACATTCGATCGCAATAAAAACAAACAAGATCGAGTGTATAAATCACAAAGTAGAACAAATCAAATAGTTGAAATTATTACGAAATAGATCTAGTTATCTTAATTGGAATATATGGGTGCCCTCCGATCAACAGTTTACCTTGTGAAATTGCGACACACAGATTGTATCAACAGACAATAAGATAGAAATCTGTTACAGGACTAGTGTTTTCAACTATGTTTGCCTATTTTTTTCATTTCGAATAACAAAAAACCCGCACGAGCGCACAAAATAATTCGCAACTCAATAATATCTTGCGCCTTGCTTATAACGTCCTCGACCGAATTAATATATTCGATAAGATTCTTCAATCATGAAAAATTCATAAAATAAATCGAGCATATCAAAAAAATGTCGGTCATTAATAAAAGAGACGAATTTAAATTGACGCACTCGCTCGATACGAAACGTCTGTGCAGTCGACAAATATTTGTCCTCTTCAAGTCTTGTTTATCAGAACAAACATGAAAATTAATCAATCTGGGTTATGAACGGATAATGATTCTTTTAGATTTCCAAACGAATCAATTTTTGATTTTTGATGTTGAGATTTTATAAATTGAACGATCGAAGATTAAAGTAATCAGAGTACCTTTTGTATAAAAAGGGCATTATTTCCATTTGTTACAACTAGAAAAACTTGTCGATATAAAAATCAAGGACATGAACGCGAATTAACTGTAAACCGAATACCGAACATGTATATTTTAAAGTTGAAATATTCGAAATTTTCCGTTACGACAACCCTCTTGTGTAGTCAACAGATTTTATCGAGTCAACAATCCAGTTAAAGCAAACTCAAAAATTTCCAAAAAAAAAACCATAATTCATCATCACCGTTCGAAACTCTTATAACGGCAATCACAAGAAAAAAAAACTTTTTTCTTATACACATAAAATGACAAGGACTCTAAATACATTTTAATGCTAAAACCATCCATTTTCAAATAT
Source organism: Hydropsyche betteni (assembly GCA_028571205.2). NCBI lineage: Eukaryota > Metazoa > Arthropoda > Insecta > Trichoptera > Hydropsychidae > Hydropsyche > Hydropsyche betteni. Next base: position 238,389 of record JAOXNN020000072.1, on the reverse strand, counting down.
TATACCTCAAGTGCATCTACATGTATGTATCTTGCAATATGAGGGGTTCGGCAGAAAATAAGGCTAAGCGACATTTTTCATTTTCGGAGATATTAAGAAAAACAGTTTACATGTATTTAGATACAAATATAACTATGAGCAATCCGAAATAGTACTATTATCTTTCGAGAGAATGTGGAATTATTTATTAATTTTCGTAGTAGCAGTAATAATTTTTGTAGTAAATAAAAGAAACTCAATTTTGTAATTTTGGCACTTACAATTAGCCTTATTTTCTGCTGAACCCCTCATATATCACTTAACCTTTGATCGAATCTCTAAACCCTAATTGAGTGACTCGGTAGTAAATAGTGCTAAGCGCCAAAATTATAAAATTCATTTTCTTTTATTTACTACAAAAATTAGTACTTTTACCACAGAAATTGATAAATAATTCCACATTCTCTCAAAAGATGACATTACTATTTCGGGTCACTCCTAGTTTTATTTGCATCTAAACTGTAAACTGTTTTTTATAATATCTCCAAAAGGGACAAATTTCGCTTAGCACTACAGTAAACTCCTTATAACGCCATGATAAATTCCACATTATAGGGGGTTAAGGTTTTTAAATTTAAATAATTTTTTTGGATATTTTGACGTGTTAACTGTTTGTTTCAAATAAATTTGAATAAAAATTTGAATTTGAATGTATTTGAACGATATAGGGAGGGGACGGACGTCATAGGAGGGTTTACCGTATTTCAATTATCAATCGAAACAACGATCGAACATGCATCGACCATTAAAAACAACTTTTAATCCAGACCCCAACAACGACCGAACAAAGAACTCTCCTACAACCCACTAGGAAATCCGGATCGCCACCAGCAATGGAAATTTTCCGAAGGGCGTTCTTCGAACCGCTCCGCCGTTGGAGAAGCGACGATTTAGGGCTCTGCCAAGTGGGTCAGTCACCTCGTCTGCCCGGTTGCAAATTATTGGCAAATTTGGACCGGGGCTTATCGGAGGCTTTTTGCTCCCCGTGTTGGGTTCGATTTGCGCGGTTCGATGTTTGCCGATTTCGAGTCGGACGTTTGCACTTTTCGTTTTGTGTCGTGCGTTTTGCAAAGGTCACCCATTGATTGGTGGTTGTGTGTTTTTGTCGTGAAAAGTTTTGGTGGATGTGTGGTCGTGTGTGTGTGTGTGTTCTTTTCGTTTTGGTGAGGTCGTAAAAGTGAAAAAAATAACTAGTTTTTTGTATCGATTTTCATCGGGTCGATATCGAGAGAAATTTTTAAATGTTAAATGTCGGCCTACATTTTTAAAATTTTCCATGAGATTCTTTTATTACGATCGAAATTATATAAATGAATTTGTTGAAAAGTAATGAAACCGTACAATTAAACTTAAATATAAAGTTTGGTATTCAATTAACTTGAGATTTCCATATACAATAAAACCTATCATAAAAACCGATCTCATTTCCGCAATTGCATGATTTTAAAATGCAACCGAGCATTATTACCTTTCTAAATTCCTTACAAGAGTTTCTATTATTTACAAACAACAAACCAAATTCAAGTGAATCCATATCGCGTTTTTTCTATTATTTATATATTTGAAGTATCATAACGTGACACAAAATAACTCATATGATAATATTACACTTCAATATGTAATATAAATAGGATTTGACTTTTAGTTCCCTCATAGGGTATGCACAATGCTAACCGTTATAAAATGAAGCACGTATGCATTTTATAAGGTCGCTGATAAGTTCTTCCTACAATTATTCTATAGAAATTATATTACAATTGAAAGGAAGTCCTTATATAATCATACCAAAATTTTTAAAACCAAAGGTCGACGTGTTTATGTAATTGTAAAATGTTAAAGAAAAAAAAGTGTTGAGAATCAAAAAGGATACCTGATAGAAAGAATTCGCATATTGACATTTAAAAAGATAACCGGTAAAACCTGACGATTTAAAAGATTTTAAAAGTCACAGAAATATATCGTCTAGAATTTCCATATTTGTGAAGATTTAATATGTCTACATCCTTTTGGGATATCTATAATAATTTTTAGACAGTAAATTGCTGAATTTTTTTTCCTACGTATTCATTTGGTCAAAATTTCAGAGAAACACTAAAAAGATACTATTACTATAATTTTAATTTGGAATATAATAATGATTCGATGACGGCGAATTCAACAAAACGGGTTAATCTCTAATCACAAGTCGTTTTCGAAGTTTAGAATAACCTGTCATAGACACAAAAAAAAAATCAATAGGCGGATACGTTTTCGAATAGTTGATCGCTTCGATAGTCAATAATGTTTGAAATACGTAATGAAAGTCGATCGGAACCAAGGACAAGTAAAGAGTGACCGATCGGAGTTACTGCGTATTTACATGGTAATAATTCTCGATTCATACAATGTTTTGACGATAATTGAGAAATTAACGACGGTAATTGCACAATTTTTAAAAATCGGGTCAGAAAGGTTTATTTTTGGAGAGTTTATGTTATTGTGTTATTGTTTTGTCCAAAACTATTATAGTTGAAGGATTCGATATTTTGAAATGATGAAATTAAAAAAAAAATACAGTCAATTTGACTAATTGAATTATTACGAATTTTCCATATGGTTGTAATTATTTTAAGAAGGTTGCATCATCACTTTGATTGCGAAATATTTATCATAGAAAAAAATAGATTAAATGATTGAAAAACGAAAGTGGTTGCTAAAAGATATGATTGATGTTTTTTTTTTGATCTTCAAACAAAAAAATATATAGTAAACAACACGACTTTAATTAGTTTCATAGTATCTAAAAGATATGTGTAAATAATGACGATTATTCTAACTGTACTATGGTACATACAAGTGTTTTATTAAATGCATAAAGCACAATGACATTAACGTAGCGAAACTAGTAAATGGTACAATTAGATTACGGAAAATGTTTTCCAACTATCGATAAAATTATTGAAAAATACGAATATGATGAGTTATGTGAAAATACTTATAAATAAAAATTCTATTATATTAGCAATATATTTCATTGGATTCAATCTACCGAATAATTTATATAACTTATTCAATTACATTATATAAAAATTTAACTTCGGTAAAATCTGTCATAAAAAATAAATTCGCAATCATTGCGAATAAAAAACACGTTGATAAACCATCGAACCATATTTTCACCGAACCAGCTTCAACAATATTGACTCAATCAACACACAAGCACACAAAAAAACAATTCATTCAATTTAGAACCACACGAAAACGAAAGTGAAACCGTCACAGATTTTATTAATTGTTTCGATAAAAAAAAAACGAGGACTTTCTGTTATTTTTCAGAAGTGTATTGTACCCGTGCACAAACACTAACATTGTCGTTTCGAGTACATTCCAATCAAACTTGACACATATTCGAATTGGACTAGATTAAATTCGCCCGTGCCTTGATAGATACAGACGTTTGGTAAATTCAAAAGGTTAAGGTCGAGGAAAATTATCTATTGGTGAAAAAAAGTCGGTCAAATCAAATAAAAAATATATTATACGCGACACTGTGGGCGTTTGCGAATATAAACGAAAAGTTGTCTATATAATGCTATTCAAAGTTGATCGAAGGTGGACACGTTTGGCGTGTTTTTCATTGAAGATTAAAAAAAATAATTAGCACATAAAAAAAATTGCAAATTTATATCAAAAAGGATTCAACACTTCGGTCAAGTCACGAATTGACTAATGGCGTTTTATCCTAAACATTATACTTTAAATGTATCATGATAATGGGCACGAAATGCACATAAATTTCAAAAACAAATTCCAGATTTGTTAAAAGGGTTTAAGTGGTGCATCTCCATTGTGTTTGAGGTCCAAAAAATTTTTCGTAACGAAATCGAAATTTATTGCCTTTTGTTATGGATTTGTTGTTATTGAAACGCTTGAGGATATCGTGTCCTCGGGCTGGTGGATTTCTGACTTTCTCTCGACGATGATGAAACAGAAAAATCGATTAAATTGTTTATAAATAAGGTTCAAAAGCGTAGGTCGATGATCTTTTTTAAACGAAAGTGCAATAAAATCGTATCGTAGGTGTCGGATTGCGCAGTGAGAAATCCTGAAAAAATCGGTATTCGGATCGTCTCGATTACTTTATTATTGAGATTTGTAAATTTGGTAATAAGTTATGTATTAAAACTGGTATATCGTTTTCGGTAGGTGCTAAAAATAGTATCAGGTGTTGACATTTCGCAATCGTAAAATCTTGAAAAATTACGAGAGATTAATTTGTTTAACATCACTTCTCGTCCTCGATTTCGTATCGACATAAAGTATGCAGATTATCATTGTATTTTTTTTAAATGTCATGGTAAGATTTTCTAAAATAGATAATGGTTATCGTAACTTCTAATTTCGATGAAGAAATTTTTACGCTTAAATAAGAAAACTAAAATTCAACATATTTCTATATTAATTATGATATTTTAAAAATATTTACTTGCAACATCATTTAAATAAACTGAATCTTACCAGAATCTTATAAGAATATTCAGGGAAATAAATTTTAAAATTTATTGATAACTTCAATTTTTTAGTTCTCATTAAATATATAACATAAATTAAAATAAAATATTGTATAACTCTTTCTTTGTATAATATTATAGTATAAATAAATTGCATTACGTTGCAAATTTATTCCATTTATTCTGCAAACAACTAATCGATTTGATAACCTATATGGTACCATTCAAAATCAAACAAGCCATTTTTCTGACTTCATATACATGGAAATCACTAAGAAAATACCTTGTACATTCATCACCATCATCATCATCATCATTAGCAGCCTGTTAGTTATCCACTGCAGGACAAGGTCTTATCAGACAAATACTACATTCAATTTCAAAACATCCTTCGACAATAACTCCATGCAAAATCCAACTAACCAAAAACACACCACCATAACATAAACAAATCTCAACTCCAACCGCATTACCTCCACATTTCGACCACAACACAAAGTCCGAACACCATTTTACAACAAAGTGGGTGTGTCAAGTTTTTAAATTGTCGAACGGTTAGTGGGAACATTTCTCTCACCAGCAACCAGTCTAGCATACATACGAGCAGTAAACCCCATACAGAACGTACTGACGAAACCGTGAAACGACCACGCCGAAGAATGGTAAAAATCGAACCCGCTCACTATGCGCATAAATTGGATTCGACGTGTGCGAATTTCAATATTGCCGAAAATTTAATTGCGAAAAACAGACGTTTTCGGCTTTTTCGCCGACACGCTCCTAAGCGTTGTAAGAAAGCATGAATAACAAGCGAGACGTTTTTAATTAGAGAATATCAATTTTGAACAACTGAAATGATGTTTTGCGTCATTCGTGTGATGAATTTGGAGTGTGTTCTTTGTTTTTAGGGACCTGATGTGTGTCTGTTTTTGGATTTTTATGCGAAATTTGCATTGTCTTTGTGTTGACGCAATGGAAATATTTTTGCGTAAAAATTAGTTTTATCTATTGGTTCTTATCGCTTCGCCACAATTTTTTAAACGTTCGGTTAATCGCATTTGAAACAGTATATAATACAAAGGAAATGAGCGTATTAAATTAACACAGAAAAGTTTTCGAATGGCATAATCAAAGCGAATTCCGATAAATTGTATTTATCAGTGGACTTAGCTAGATTTAAAATCTTATCGTTGTTAAGTTATATTATATTATAGATTTTCATCTTTCCGAACGAAATCGTTACGTAAAAAAAATCGAAATGAATTTAAAATGTGTGTAGATTTAATAAAAAAAAATATTTTTCAAATTCATGTAAAAAAGCAATAATTATCGCTTATGCAATTTATCAACAATCCATTGTTCGACTCACGACCCTGGTTTAATATATAACGTGAATATAAATATTTTAATATTGCGATAATATATTTTTAAAATAAAATCTGGTTAAGTTTACCCAATGTAGTACAATCAGGGTCAGTGTTATTCAACTTACGCACTTTCCAAACATTCTCGTCTTGAAAAAAAAGAGACATCAAAAACGTGACCGAAAAACTTGAAAAAAATAACGTCAAGATTACCAAACAAAATCGATCATTCAATTTCTTTTCAAAATAAAATATAGACGACTTACAATAGAGAAAAAATTGCACAATTTATATGTGCAATTTTATATAAAGTGCATTTTATGCGCATGCGAAAATTAGAAAAACATACGTTATCGTTGGATGTAAACGTGGTAACTTTCACTTACGTTTGTTCTAAAAATGCTCGTTCTTTGTGAAAGTGAAAAAAGCGACGTATTTTTTTCTATACAAATCGACAAAAGGACATATCCAGGTTGGAAATGGTAATAAATTTACGTCCAGGAAGTAATGAATTGTTTGTAATTGTAACTTGCTGTATTTTTAAAATACAAAACGAATGCCGCAACGATTGAAAATTGTGTCATCTTGTATTGCGGAAAATGGTCGGTTTTTGTTTCAATGCGAATTAGAATGGTTTCAAATTGAAATTTTAATTGAATTTCAATTTTCCTTTCACTAAGGAAAAAATGTCAATTCTAGAGTTTATTATTTAACGTATGTTGATGTTATTCAAATTATTTTTATATATTATGTTATCGACCTAATAAAAAATATAAAAAAAAAAATTCAGATTAGATTCAAAGAAATAATCCATTTTCATTTAGAAAATTGTCGCCATAGGTGAAGTTATCACAAAATTTTTAAATAAAACGGTCAACGAACCGAAAAATAAGCCGAATCATATTAACTAAACAAATTACGATAATTTATTTATTTTATGAATGTTCAGATACAATTGAACAATACGTAAATTATAAATGATCGATAAAATTAATCAAAGTACATTGGCACGTAATATGTAGTTGATTTACAAAAAGAATTGTTTGAGAAAAGTTAGGATCATTAAAAAAAATGTATAAAAATTCCATTACGTGAAAGAATCGACATTGAAAAGAAATTCAAAAATTACAAACAAAAACGTGTTTCGATATCAAAATGACATGTTGTGATGCAAGAAAACGATAATATTACATCGATCAATATTTTTTTCGTTATAATTTCCTACTAAATGTTCTTTAATGACAGCTACGAAGTTGATTTCATTTACATACATGTACAAATTATTACGGTAAATTGTTTATGTAAAAAAATTTGAATCCAGATAAACGCGCCGAACTTTTATCATCATTTACGTCCGTCATTTGTATTATACGATTAAAAAATAAAAAAATGCTATGTACAGCTAGTCCTCGACTTTAAAATTTCTTTTTTAATTATCATTTTTCAAAAATTACTATCTTTAATAAAACGCGAAATACAATCGTCATCTCTATGGCCAATGCATTTCGGAAAAAAATATTGTTTCATTCGAATTATTATATAAAAAATGAAAATTTTGATAAAATTAAACTGATTATTTTTTTTGTATGGATCCAACTTATAACTGAGATCAGAAACGTATTTCCATCACAATTTAAAGAAAATTTATATTCAGATTCATTTTGAAATAACAAAAAACATATTTATACAAAACTCTTATCGATTCAACCGATACACCAGCAAATTGTTTTACCGAAGCACATTTGCCCTATCCAATCAAACATTTTCACACAAAAACAACCGTCATACATCCAAATAACAAAAATACAGTGGAAATCGTTTACAACGAAAACGCTCAACACACAATATCGATCAACAATAAAACTACTGCGATTTTGACAAAATACTTTTACGTTCCATCAATTTCGCATATTAAACATTTGACAGTTCAAACGTCAAAGTGACGTTTCCCGCACGTGGGAGGGGTGCGGGAGACAAACGTCAAAACAAACGTCAAACGCCAAACAAACGCAATTGGACATAAACAAACCTCGATATTCCCCATAGTCTGGAAGGCGGTGAACACGAACATGAACCCGAAGCCCAGCAGGATCACGTTGACGAACCTCCTTTCGAGCGCCATGGCGAATCCCGCCAAAAAACCGTTGGTCCTAACACGAAACGAGGCAACTATACGCCGCGAGCGCCGGCGCAGAACTGATCGCGAGCCGAGCTGGTCTCCGGCCGGCCGGGCGAAGAATGCGGAGGCTGGTAGGAGTATGTGGAGGCCGCAGACGATCCCCTCATTTTTTCGGCTGGCCTTCGGCTGTGCGATAACCTGCAAATGGCGGCTGGGGGCTCGGCTCTGTGTCGTCACTGTGACGTACGCGTCGGGTTATGGTCGCGTTTTGAATCGATTGGGGTTTGTTTGTTTTGATTTTTTTGGGGTGGTTTGGTTGTTGTTTTGAATTTTTTTTAGGGTGGTATGGTTGTTTTGAATTTTTGTTCGTTGAGAGGTTAATTATTTAGTTTTCGTGTTAGATTTTAGTTCTAGAACAATTGCGCATTAACAGTAAATTATGAAAATCTAGTTAGATTTCGAGACGGATTAATTTTGCAAATCTCAAAATGCACAATCCAATTGAATTTGTTAATTGGAATGTTCGATTTGATCATCAACTATAAGATTCAGTGATTTAAAAAAACTTAACATCGACTTTTTTGCTATTTTAATAATAAATATTTAGATAACTTCACCAGTTAATGATGTCAACAAATAACATTAAAAAGTATAAGAAAATATACGGTCTGTGAAAAATTATCGGTCTTCAAACCTGATTGGATTTTTGTAATGGATTCTCTTTTGGTGCAGTTTTGTCTTGAAACCTCTCAAAACTTTTTTTTATTACCGGCCTAACATATTTTCTTTTCTTTTTTTATATTGTTGAAATTGTTTATTCGTACAATTAAAGTAATTCCCCCTATAATGCGTCCCCCCCTATAACGTATTTTTTTCAAAAACATTTTAATTCTAATTTTTTAATTTTTTTTAAATATTTTTAAAAAATAAAATTAATCGTAAAAATATCTAAAAAAAGGAAAAATATATTTTTTCATTTATTGATTTTCTCAATTCCCCCCTATAACGTCGAAACTATCTTGACGTTATAGGGACGATTACTGTATTTTAATATTAATTGCACAAATTAGAAAAAAACAGTGAAATATTTTTTTTAACTTATAAATTCTTACAGATTTTTGACCTTAAGTTACAAGTAATGCAGTCAGTAAATGAATGAGATCATATACCATAAGCCTTGGACAATTTGGTAAGATATGTGTTTAAATATTATCAATCATTTTGGTGGGTAATCCAGTTAGATTATGGGTAACGCATGATTTTATACCTTCGTTTGATATGTATAATTTTTCCATTCATAATTCGAGTTTCAAATGATCTTGGAACGTTTCTCATTATAATAATTTTCATGTACGACTTTCCGCGTTCTTGTAATAGAAAGTTTTCCTGATAAGTGACAAGTACATATTACTCAAGTAAGAATTTTCTGAACCACCAATTTTGTATTTCAATTTCCGCACTAGCACGAAAACCTGGTCTCATTTATAAATTTTCCGAGAAAAATAACGACACGAAATTATTTTTACATTAATTAAATTCAATTATATTTCTCGGTCATTCTAATCAGATTATATGAAAAGTGAAAAAAATTATTTTCGAAATTGCGACTAATTCGAATTTAAATTACACTAAGTGAACGATCAAGTAAAATCATACATTCATTATCGAATCTTAAATAATTTTTTTGATTGAGTTCAAGTTAAATTTTAATTGCGACGATATCCTAATTAAAATCCATAGTAATTTATAACATCGATATCTCAGTTAGGAAAAAATCTTTGAGAGACCAATCAATCACGAAAAGATTTTTAACATTAAATTACGTTTACGAGATTTTATTAATTAACCTAGTAACTAATACAGGTTAAGATAGATAAAAAAAGATAAATCGATAATGATATTTGAAAAGTAATCACAAAACCAATGCGATAATGATAAACCGATGATAAGTTTATTTATAAAAACAATGTCATGATTTAATTATGAAATTATTAATTTACGATACACGTAAAGAATTTTTTAAACGAGTCATATAAATGTATGGAAACGAGGGAAATAGGTTTTTTTATAAAGTATACTTATGTCATTTTTCACGAAAATTGTTAAAATTTTATCGGATTTCTCATTATCATCTTTGGTTGCACTCGCAATGGCAATTAATGGAAAACAAGTGATTTACTTGAAAGATTCAAGAATCTAAATATTTACATAGTACACATATTGTTTTTTTTAAAGGTCACAGAAGCATCATAAACGCAATTCTCGATAATTTACATCGTCTACTTGGCTCTTTAAAACGGAAATATTATCAAAAAAACAATTTTTTTTCCGACGAAACAAAAACCGCGCTAAAGTGAAATCGCGTTAAACAAGTACCGTGTTAAACGAGGACACTGTATTTGCACAATTCCATTTCGCAACCCGACAGGTTTGCGCCTTTCGAATTCTGTCTTCAACACAATGGACCATTAGCATATACAGTAATCAACAAATAGCACATATTTGTCACCAAATGTGAATTTTCATTTCATTTTATTAAAAAAAAAACATTTTATTAAAAATATTTTTAACAAAAAATCCAATTACACCAAAAACCAAATCGAAAACACCGCCATCTTTGCCTCGAGCCCCAACACCAAAATTCGCACAAAACGCCCCAAAACCCACAGATGTCGCCCACCAATCGAAAAACCTCACAAAAATCCGCCGCCGCAAGATCGTCGAACCCGCCCCGACATTAATCCGAAATCGTCCGCGGTCCGAACCGGTCCAAAATAAATAAACATTCGCAAAAGCGCCCGCGGCCCCCCCCCGAAAAGATGACATCAGCGATGACCGAGTAGTAGGCCGCGAGCGTCGCTGTTATGCCCGCGTGAGTCAGAAGCGGACGTCAGGCGGCGAGGTCCCCGTCGGACGTGTCTGCTGCCCGCGGGCCAGCTTCGGAGGCTCCGCTGGCGCCCCCAGGCCCGAGCCGAAGGCCTAGGAGGCCCCCAGACCGTTGGCAGTCGCCCCCCCGCAGCCATGAAGCAGTTCTTGCGCGTGAAGCAGTTGGCAGATCAGACCTTCTCCAGGTGAGGATTGCGCCCTTTTAGGGGTCCAAAAGTATTATATACACTTTTTTATATATATAAAACTTTTATGTCGATTTCGTCCGTATGGATTCGTGTGATGTGTTGCTATCTATGCATGACCTTTCTCGACTCTTATTGTACTTTTGATTAATGTGTTATATTTAGATAATGTTCTTCGAATGATTGTCAATTGTTTTTTTTATTCTTGGTCTTATCTCCCCTTTCGGTGAATATTGTATTTGCGATGTTTATTTGACCCTGTCGTAATTGACAAATAGTGTATGTTATAAGTTCAAGTATTTGGATTGGGCATAAATACGGTGTTATTGATTTAGATCAGGTATCGGCAACCTTTTTTGGTCGAGGGTCAGAAGCAACCAAAATTTAACTCTTATGAAGTCTTTTGAGTCCGTAGATATATTTTGAAAAAAGTTTTAGTGGATAATATTATAAATTTTACTGAGAAAATAATTAATAATCGATAATAATTAATTAAATGGGTCACTTGAAATCATCAAACGGGTCATTGAATGAACCACGGGTCATAGGTTGCTGAGGCCTGATCTAGATTGTTGATCTAAAGTGTTGGGTTTTTTTGGGTAATTTCGGTCGAAATTTGGGTTGGGTTAAACATATATGGTTTGTAACATATAATATATATTCGTTATAGGGTTGTCAATTGGTCTTTATTGGATAGGGCGGTCATTTTAAAAAATATTTCTTGTACTTTTTTGTACAAAAAATGACAAATATCCGAAATTAAAGATTTCTTTCGGTTAAAAGACTATATTTGTAATTTGTACAATCGGCTGCACAAATATTGTATTATAATTTAAAAAAATATTTTCTTAAAACTAAATCTAATAAGATTTAGTTTTAAAAGTTTCAAAATTTTTTAATTAAATTATAATCATTATTCTTATAATACATCTTGTATCTTTAATGAGTCAAGAAATTATCACTAAAGTAAAACTTATTCAATTATAAAATTGTATTCCTAAAATTTATAGTAAAAAATATATTTCAACTTAACTCTTATTGCAGCTCAACAGAATCTACAAAACTATTCATAATTGACCCTAGATTTTATTACCAATTTAACCTCAAAAACTAATCAACATCAACTCTAACGAACAAAAAACAACATATCATTAAAATTTTCGTGACCACCTCGAGAGGAATGTTTATTTATTCGAGTCTTGTCCTTCACACACTCTTGCTCAATGGCTCCTATTGGTATTGTCGCTTCTGCAGCAATCGAGTGGCCATTTACATATTTCAAAACTCGCCCTCGATGTTCTAAGTGTTCAAGTTTGTTTGCCGTCGTCTGGTTTTTGTATGCTACATCTCCATTTGTTCAATTGTATGATTGCTGTAGTTTAAGGGTGGTGTATTCTTCGGGATCGTCAATTATTGTGTTTATTGTTTTGTAAACGTGTGCACGGATCTTGATACATGGATGGAAGATTGATCGTTGAATGAATCTTATTAGACTTGCGAAATGTTTTTGGTTGGGTAAAATATTATGTATATACTAGATTCTTATTGGATTGAGTTTTCCATATTGTGCACAATAGTGGAATAGTATAAAAATTATGTTGCTCAGTATTATTTTTATACAAATTTATAATTAAAAATTATTTTCAGTGTAATTTCATCTCTTATTTTATTTTGTTATCAATATTATGATTAACTTTATGACTTTATACACTATTATGTTACTTATCATGGAATACATTGTTACATTGACGAAAATTTTTTGTGATCATGATTCATTCATTATCTATTAGATTTTGCACCATATTTCATGGCACTTAAAATTTATAATTAATTAATTGACGTTTTTTTAATCTAAAAGTATGTTTAGAACATCCTGTCATTCTTGGAATCATTTTTCATGTACTATTTAAAACGATAAATGTTGAATGAATATTCTGAAAATTTTCTAAAAATTCATATATATGTTTTTTTAAATTTAATTTTTATTACACAATATGTTGTTTAAATCACTGCATGTTCAATTTTAATAATATAGCATATGTAATGTTAGTGGACTATTATCACATATGCTCTCTGTTGATAAATTGAATGACATGTATGGTGACTAACCGCTTCCATTATATTTTATCAACACTTTTGTTATTTTTTTTATAATTATTCATACCCATTAAAATAACAGAAATTTTTTTGTTTAATTAGATTTGTCGGACTGTATTTTTTTGAGGAAAAAGTTATTAAAATTTGAGAAAATAATTCATAAATAATTTTCTTGAATTCAGTTCGAGAAACTTCATTGAAAATACTGATTCTTTCATGAATGAAATGACAGGAAGATAGCTTATTTTATTTATGCCAATTGAAGCTACTTGGAGTATTATTGAATAATGAATACTATCATGTAGTAAGCCGTACCTTCTTTAGAATCAGTTCTCAAAGGCGTCCTAAATGTTTTTAACACCTAATGTTCATATGATGATTATTTTGATATGAATATAAATATTTATATTAAAAAATTGTTCATTTTGTTAGGTCTGGAAAAGTGGAAACATTAAGCGATGAACTTGCTGCTGCCGACAGGAAGGCAGATCAAGTAAAAGCATCATTGCAAATTTTATCAAAAAGACTAGGCCCTGGTAATTCTAGTGTTGCACAAAGTCAAGACCCGGCTGCTAGAGAAAAAAGACTTAAAAAAATTCCTGAATATCTTCTCGGATTGTCTATGCAAGAAGCTAACAATTTCGAAGAAGATAGCCTCTTGAAATATATATTGTTAGAATGTGGTCTGTTTAAAATTTACACAAAATATTTATTTTGATATTTAAAGGTTTTCGAAACACTCAAAATTTTTTTGTATTATTTTCTAGGAAAAACTGAAATTAGTTTGGCCAATGAAGTAGCAGAGCACGATTTGAAAGTTGAGCAGCTTGTTAGTTCACCTCTGAACTCTGTAATTGAACAAGATCTTCCTAATATAGCAAAAGCTAAAAAACAATTAAACAGATTGCTTAATGAAAGAGATAATGCAACAACTCGTTATCATGTATGGTTTCCTAGAACATTTTAGATATCTTTTAATTAGTCGTGTGATGAATAAATTTGTTTTCAGAATTCGATTCGTCAGAATGATAGAGTTTCACAAGATCCACACAAATTTAATTTAGATCAGCAAAAAACTAACCAAGCACGCGAAGAAGCCGAGGATGCTGAAATTAAAGCAGATCAAGCCAGAGATGCGTTGGCATCTGAAATGTTTGCTTTCTTATCTAAAGAGATGCATTTTTCTAATACAGTATTACAATATTTAAAGTTACAAAGAGCATATCACGAAAGTGCACTACATATTTTAACAGATGTTATTCCTCATTTGGAAAAACATATAAGTTAGTATGAGTTAAAGTTATTTTGATTATATAGGATTTTATGATCATATTTTAATTATTTTGTGAATTTCTAGATGATAGTACTGTGAAACCAGTTTTTGGGTTTCCAATTGAAGAGCACTTGCGTGTTACTGGCCGAACTATTGCTTTTCCTATAGAGTTATGTGTATGTGCTCTCCATGAATTGGGCTTAAGTGAAGAAGGATTATTGCGTATTGCAGCAGGTTTTAATAGTTTATTATGTTTTTAGTTTGTCGCCCATTGCGTATAATAAATTAATAATAAATTTTTTTAAGGTTCATCTCGCATGAAGCGTATGAAATTATCATTAGACTCGGGAATATTTTCTAAACCACTCTCTCAAGAATATAGAGATGTACATGTAATAGCAGGAGTATTAAAATCGTACTTACGAGAATTACCAGAACCTTTGTTGACTCATCGATTACATGACTCGTTTTTGTCAGCCATAACAAAAAATCCTACAGAAGAAATGCGTCTCAATGCACTGTGGGAAACCATCCATCAACTCCCTGAACCTAATTTTGCAAATTTACGCTATCTTATAAAATTTTTGTCAGTTTTGACAAAAAATCAAGCCGTGAACAAAATGACTCCTTCAAATATTGCTATAGTAATTGCTCCTAATCTTTTATGGAATGCAGACGATGGCAGTGGTATTGGATTTAACATGAGTAATGCCACCACAGTTAATTGTGTAGTCGAATTACTTGTAAAGCATGCTGATTGGTTTTTCAAAGATGATATAAATTTCTTCATGACAATTTCAAAAGAAGAATTATTACCTGACCCCGATTATGGAAAGGGAATTTATAACCAAAGTTTCAATCCTGTAGATCATTCTAATGGTGATTATAGTATGAGCAAATCTATGCATGAATATGGATATAGTCATCAATCACAAAATTTGAAGCCTAATCCAGTTACAGTAAATAATAAACAAAGTCATTCTCGAAGTAATAGTCATGATACAAGTCTCATATTAGTTGACAATGAAATAAAGCGAACGCAATCCAACAGTTCACTATCTGATCATTCGAGTCCTCCTCAAGGCAGTCCAAAACCAATAATGAGACGTAAAAATAAACCAGCAGCTCCAGTACCCCCTAATTTTGTACCCCCCGATAAAAAAGAATCTCCTAAAATGGATACTGCATCTAATGTCAAAGATACATTGCAAACCAAAGATGCCAAAAATAATTTAGTGAAGAACGAAAACGATAAACCTGAAAAACCTCCTCGTCCAATTGTACCAGAACCGATAAAACATGTCGCTGGAGTTCAAACAATCAATCGTTCAACATATAAAAGCAAACAAATAAATCGAGGAAAAAAATTGAGTTCTAGTCGAGAAAATTTAACTGATATGACATTCCAAGAGCGCAGAAAAAGTTTTGAAAGTGAATTGGAAAGTCATACGAAAGATGAGATTAGTCAAACAGATATATCTGCAATTGCTTCAGTTCATTCAAACACGAATAATAGTGCACCTGTTCAGACTGTATCTTCTGATTCATCACAGATTTCAAGTAATCCAATTAGTGTGAAAAGTGGCTATACAGTTAAACGAGTTGTTCAGCCATCACCTGATTCTAACAGTAATCAGATTCCAAAAGTTATGCCAGTTGCTGCTCCTAGAACTACCATTATTCTCCCTTCGAAAGTGGATTCATCAACATTTATCGAAATGGAATCTGGGTGTGAAGTTCAAATGAGAGCGAAACCAGCATCCGACGTTGTCACTTCAGCGATAGTTTCTGGAGCTAAACCAGCCATCCCCGAACGTCCAGCTATCATTCGGCCACCATCGTTTCGTAATTCTTTCAATAAAAACCAATCATTAGAAATGTTAGCTAACATCAATGAAATCAATCAAAACGGCACCACAAATAGTGGTGATACTATACTAGAGCGTACTCACATGTACACCGTAGACAAACAACAGCCTACATTTATTCAAGTGAGTGGTAATCCACAAAATTCTGATTCTGTAACTGCTAATTTAGACGACGTTAATAAGCTGAACGTACAGCTTACGCAAAGCACAGGTCCATCAGGAACAACTGGCATACCATCTCCAACCGATAATCAGTCTGATCAGAAAGTTTTAACTAGTCAAATGCGCAAATTGTCTCAATCCGAAGGAAATATACTAGACGTACCCCCATCTCCTAGGTTATATCATAAGCCTCCTCGGCCCCAAATACCAGCACCTCCGCCACCTACATCTAGAAATTCAACAGACATTATTGAAAGCACTAATCTCTGACATTAGACTGTCCTAAATATTAGTGGTATGGCTCAGTGAAAAGAAATTGAAAGTCGATTCATACCAAATTTAGAAGTATGATGAATTTTTAAATTTTTCAGTTAACTCATCAGTGTATAGTATATGTGTATATTTTACGAAGCTAAAATTAATGTACTTAATTGCTAAGTACTATGTATTTTTTTTGTCAATGTACGCTCCTTTATTTTGTTTTCAACTAATTTGATTGGAAAAAGTGTGTGAGTTTGATCAATTATATTGAAAATTTTCCTTGCCGACTCGTGATCCTTTTGTGATTTATCTATACACTTTGTATATTAAAACGCTTTCAATTAATTATATTTTCTATTTTTGTGATAGAAACTAATTTTATTTAGTGAATGTAAGTTCAAGACATGAAAATATCAATTCAAAATTGTATGATTAGATATATTAATTGACTAATAATGTATTTAAACCTGATATATTAATCTTTCTGAACTGTCAGTCGTTTGACAATAAAAAAAATATTAGTTGCCTTTAATCGCAAATTAGAAAACATTCATTTTAATATAAAATATAACTATATAAATTAACCTATTTGTATTTATGCAATAATTTTGTCAACAAATTTATGATACCAAAATTGGCAAATTACATGTGATACGTACTAATGTTTCCAATTCGATTAGAATATTGTTCTGTGCATCGTGTGATCTCACAAATTTTGATATTGTTAACTGAAAACTTGTTTATTTTCCTTGAATGCTGGGCATTACCTATTCGTGATGTAGAAAATTTGTCAAATTTATAGTGAAGTGATGTTATTGGTATAGTATTTCCCCAAACGCTTTAACTTGTCCTGTTCTGGTCAGTCTAATAGTTTATTATCTTCTTAGTCTTGTATACAGAAAATATCATTTTGTAGTCAGTATTTTTATTAATTTCAAGTTTGTAATATCTGTACTATAGTAGAAATAAAGAGAATCTATCACTAACTTAATACAATTGTGTATTAGACAATCAATTCCATAATCATTTGTTAATTCTATATTGAAGTTTGTATTGTTCGGATACTGTCATGCTATGATTGCTAGTAGTTATAATATTTATAAGAAATAATTGATAAATATCCTTAATCAATTTACCTTTTTGCGCCCGAACAATTGTGGTAAATGGTGATAAATAAATTGTTTCAATTTGTTTGATATTCATATCAGATCCGGTTTTTTAATACAAAAAATTAACATAATGACTCATTGTCAACATAAAAATCAGTTTTGTTATTTTTTTTTTCATTTCACTCATAGGATTAAAGAATTGATGTTGGTAATTTATTATAATGAAATATAGATCTAACATCTAATTTGGTTGTGTATTTACTGGTTTGAATATTTGCATTTTTTCAACACAAGTCAATTAATTTCACAGTAGTTGAATTGTAATTAATTAATTTTTTAATGCTTTTAAGGTTATATAAAATATTGATTTTTTTAATTTAAAAAGCGTGTAAACTATTTCACTATCAAAATGTAAGTTTTGTAGCAAATCATTCTATATGTATGTAAACAGAACTGTTTATCTAATTATAATACATATCAATAATATTCTTGCTTCACATGTGACGAAATAATAGGAATATTGTACATAAATATTCATTCTGTATATCATAAATAAATATTTAGAGTTCTAAGAACTTCTTAAAACATTTTTAATATCAGATTATTATAAAAAAAATCATATTTGAAATTGTTAACTGTTCTACAATTGTAGAATATTTATCAAATACATCTCAAATACAAGTGCTATGTGTAAAAATGTTGATGCATTTTATATTGAAGATGATTCTTTACGCCAATTATACAATAGCTTACAAAACTAAATCCAATTATGAAGCTAACACATATGTGAGTTTTAATTGAGCCAAAATATTGATAAGTGCGTATATGTTTATAAGTTGTATTATAAATTTATCTCGAACTGTTAAATATTTTTTATTAGAAATCGATCAGTATCTTGATCATCCGGTGCCTTAGAGTATATGAAAATTTACTATACTGTGAAAAATATTGTGATTTTGTTGCTTGTTATTGAAATTTTCGATTTTAATTATAATTAAAAGTTGAATTTACTTAAAATATACATGTGTATTTCATTTATTCCATATGGTTGTATTTATAGTTACAGTATTCAACATTGCTTTCATAGATTAGTTAATATTCTTTTTCGAAATATGAATTTAGATTTTTTGCAAGTTTCACGACTATTTTTATTGGTAAAACAGACATTGCTGTATACACGTATTTTTTTGTGCTTTTTTGTCCTTGATATTGTTTTTTTACTATGCTAATAGAGTAAATTTATTATGTGATGTCTTGAAAATTGTGAAAAATCTTTCAATGAAATCGTCAAGAGGTTATATTAATTTTGTGCATTTAAGTATATATCACAATTATTTTTTAGAATTTACTTAATCATCAATAATGATAATTCGCTTATGTTTAAATAATTCAATTTTGTAATTTCTATTATATCAAAGTAATATTATATATATATTGCCTATTATACACGAGTTTTAATATTTAATTTAGTTTTACAAACTTTAACCAAAAAATTTATATTATCATTTTATACGTCATCATTATAGAGTTTGTACCTTGCTATAATATACTTTTTACTACATTTGATATTTATAAAAATGTTTGCATATATATAAAATGTTGTATATTACTTTATTATTGAATTATGCTCACTTTTAAAATGTTTTAATAACTATCTGTCTACGTATGATTTTATTCAATTATTTTTAATTCAAAAGAATTGTAAAATATAATTTACCCTTAATATGAAATGTAAATGGCAGCATTTTTCTTTATTAACACGTTATGTGTGGGAAAGATCAATTCAAAAACAATTCTTAGCACATGAAATTTAAAAACTTTTATCAGAACAAAAAAATAAAATTTCATTACAAATTTGGCTACATTGTTTATCGATATTTATTTATTTTCTAAATTCATCTCATTGTTTCTGTAAAAATTTACAGATTTTTACAGAAATACGCACACATGTAAAATTTTCGATTGTTATAATTTAGTGTCTAGAAATATCTGAATAAATTTCTATAAGTAATGTGTGCATTTTAATTGGAAAAATATATACTTTTTAAAATTTTGTGGTGCACATAATGTTGGATTTATTGCACTCTGTGTCATCCATATCTCAAGTAGTCCCGCATAAAAGTGTTAAATTATAATAGAGGGCTTGTTCTTGTAATATTTTCAATTTCATTTTTGATTATACATGACATTTATTTGTACATACATATGTATTTCATATTGCGTCAAATATATTATATTTCAAAATTTTATATCGGTTTTATTTATAAACATAATTTTATTTAATTCAAATTTTTTTTCAGGATCTGAATATTGAAACTATTGAAATATAATAATGTAGAAGTGAAATTTTCTGAAATAATATGTTGTTTTTCAGTATTTTCTACAATTGAAATGGAAAAACATTTAACAGATTGAAATTGATATTTTAAGCATATCACATGACGAAGCTCACATTTGATTAGCACGTTTGTTTATCGCTTTATTAGTCAATTGCGAAGATTTGACAGAATGGTAACTGTGTCAAACTTATTGTTTTATGTATTACAACACACCTATCGAACCTCCTCTAACAAGATGACATTGAATACAAAATTTTCCCAGAAAAATATCAATTTTTATAATACATTAAATTGACCGACGAAAAACCGAATTGTTCAACAACCGGGACTCCAACCTCTAAATTCGACACCTGAAAACCATAACCCTCAACACACCCAATTCGAAATGTGTCAAATGTGTAAATCGCAGGGTGGCACGAGAGATACAGCCTCCGTTTGTGAACTTGTCCGTCACACACGAACGCACACACCCGAGGCCAGTCGCTTCTATAAAGGGAGGCGTGCGATCGGCGCTGGTCGTTATTCTCTGTCTGCGGACCAAACGGGACACTTTTCAGAGCCCGCCACATTCGAATCGGACGCGGCAGCCGCAACATGCGATTCGCTTGGAATTAGAGGTGATTTTCGCGGTTTTTTGTTTATTTATTTTATTTTATTTGTGATTTCTATGAATTTTTTTATCATTTTGGAGATGAACGGATTGTATTTTATGCAAAATTGTGTTGTATTTTCCTTGAATAGTATTTGCGTGATTGAGTTTTTCTGATGATTTGAGTTTTTGTGTTAATAGAATGCGCTTACCGTTTATCTAATTATACTTTGAATGCAATTTGAATAATTTGCTTAAATATTTATTTTAGTATACGATTTTAATATTATTGTGATTATTTATAAAAAGTAGATTTATTTATTTTTGTTTATCTTTCTTAATGATGAAGAGTTATTATTATTAATTTTTTGATTCATTAACAAATAATTATTTCTTGATACAGTTTCAGTTTTAAATAAATTTAACAGTAACATTAACGGATCCATATCCACATAAAGTCATTTAAAAAATGCTAATTCAATTTAAAGTGTATCTTCCGAGAATATTAACAAGGTGAAAATGCAAAGAAATTTCGAAAGTTTAAATTATTCGCACATGTCACAATTAAGAATGATAAAACATTGGACCGAATGAATTTGTGATTTTTTTTGAATACCAAATTGAATTTTACTGTACATACAAAATTAAGTTCCACGAAGGTGTCGATTAATAACGATGGCGACGTCGCCGCATTATCTGTTGAAAAAGTGAATTAAATTAAATGAAAAACGACAACCTTGTTTGATTATCACGGTCTTTTGTACGGAGCCCATGTTGAATGTGAATTTTGCAAAGAATAACACAATGTCGATCGCTGAAAAAAATTCGATCGTTTTTCACTCCGTTGAATAAACTGGACAATCCGAATTATTAATTCAAAACTGAATACACAATGCGTGAATGGCATATGAGTCATTTGATTTTGAATATGGTTTAAGTCTGACGTTTTGAAATATTTCTGTTTTTCATCCAATTGTATTTTAATTATAAAAAATGTGCCTGAATATAATATTTGAACGATGTTATGAAAATTTTTAATAACAAACTTATTCCACTTTCGAAAATAATTCGTACTCTTGTTAGTGTTTCTCAAATGATTTGAGCATACATCACGTTTTCGATTGCATCAACGTTTGAAAGTGTCCATTTTCCTAAATCAAGCGTAGAAAGCATTTTTGTGAGTATTTGTTGAAATTAACAAAAAAAATTGCCATCTCAAACGGACCGTAGAACCATGAAAAATCGCCAACGTTGAAATAATTGATTTTCACAATTACCTTAGCGATTGTGATCTATCTCAAGAATAGGTACTGTTTGCGATATTTTTGCAGATGGAATGCTTCCGCTAATGTGTTACGATGATGGCATTTATCTCGTCACAATGTCATGGTCGTTTATATAGAAATAATTGGATTTCAATTCGCCATTGATATATAATAGAAAAGATTGTTATGATTTGTTCCTATTGTTGAAAAAAATTTGTTCATCAAAAGTTATTTTTTATAAATGAAAATGCATTGATATGAATATGAATTATAAATAAAATTTAATACTATTTGTTAATATAGTTTTAAAGTGTTCATTTATAAGTAAAAAAATATTTATCATTTTTTATATGTAGATGGATTAATAACATATAACATTCAAAGTTCAATGAAATATATTAATCAGTGCCAAAATATAATTGAAAATTTTGTTAGTTTTTAGTTTAAATTTGATACAATGATGATTCCAATAAACCCATTAGTGATTGCCAAGAAGGCTTTCCCAATTTTAACATGGGCTAGAGAATATGATTCCGGTACGGCTATATCTGATTTAGTAGCCGGTATCACGGTAGCTTTGACTCTAATACCTCAATCTATTGCTTACTCATCTCTAGCTGGATTGGAACCGCAAGTAAATTTTATTTATGATCACAAGATAATTATGTAATAATTATTACGAAAGTGATTCTATATTGTGACTTACTTTTTAGTATGGTCTTTATTCATCTTTCGCTGGAAGTTTTATATATATTCTATTCGGAACAACTCCAGAAATCAATATTGGACCAACTGCACTTTTGTCTCTATTGACATTCACATATACTAATGGGACGAATGCTGATTTTGCGGTTCTATTATGTTTCTTAGGTGGATTAATTCAATTGTTAGTCGGCTTTTCCAGATTAGGTTTGTCCAATGTTAATTGATTTATCGAAGTAATAAATATAATTTCAAATAACTTTTTGAATTTATAGGATTCTTGGTGGATTTTGTGTCAGTGCCTGTTGTATCGGGATTTACATCGGCTGCAGCTCTAATTATTGTTTGTGCTCAGATAAAAAATCTTTTAGGTTTATCGTATAAAGCTGAGACTTTTCTCGATATCTGGAAAGAAGTTGCTAAGAATATAAAAAAAGTCAGAACTGGTGATGCTGTTTTAAGTGTCATATGCTGCATTATTTTACTTGCAATGAGAGTAAGTCATTTATTGTTAGATTTATAATATTTTAATTTTCATTATACCACGATGAAATTGAAATTCAAAAATATAAAATGATCCGAATTCCGATAATTAAAATTTGAAATAATTTCGAATATTCATATTTTGTTAATATATAGTAATTTTCAATTTTAAGATTACTCATTATAATGAAATATTCAGAATGATATTGATTCAGATATTCAATAAGTTTTAAACACAATTTTTTGAGATAATTTTAATATCCTAATTTTTTAGCAACTAAAAGAAGTAAAAATCAAGCCGAAAAAAGAAATGGCATTGTCAAAAAAGCAAGAAATAGCCAACAAAGTTATTTGGTTCACATCGGTAGGAAGAAACGCTGCTGTAGTTATTGCTTGCACGATTGCAGCTTATGTAATGGATTTGCATGGAACAATTCCTTTTATTTTAACAGGTTTTTACAATTTAGTTTATAGGCTTTATTTTTCTACAAACAGTTAAATAACTCACTAGAAATCTTAAGGATTTAACATCTGATTATAGGTAAAATCGTATCTGGTCTTCCTCCGGCTGGGATTCCTAATTTCCAAACAACTGTAGGAAATGAAACCTACACATTTATAGATATGACAAAGCATTTGAGCTCAGGAATATTAGTAGTTCCTTTGATTGGAATAATTGCTAATGTAGCTATAGCAAAAGCATTTTGTAAGTAAAATATTCTAAACCTGATTAAAATTTTATTTGGTTTTACTAATAAGTTTATTTCATCTGATAGCTAAGGGACGAATTTTGGATGCCAATCAAGAAATAGTAGCTTTAGGAATGTGTAATCTGGTGAGTGGATTTTTTCAATCCATACCAGTAAACGGTTCATTTGCAAGAAGCGCTGTTAGTAATGCATCTGGAGTAAGAACACCAGCAGCTGGATTATACACTGGTTAGCGATAATTAATTTTCGAGATATTTGAAATTGTTCTGATAATTAAAAATTTATATATTTTTTTTAGGAATCATCGTTTTGATGACATTAGGATTTCTCACACCTTATTTCTATTTCATTCCTAAGCCTGCTTTAGCATCTGTAATTGTTTGTGCAGTCTTATTTATGATTGATTTACCAATTATTAGAAACTTATGGATTTCCTGCAGTATGTATTTTTGAAGCATCAAATAAAAAAATATATATGATAACAGTTTTTCAAAAATTATTATTATTATTATTATTATTATTACAGAGATTGACTTGATTCCACTTTTCGGAACATTTATATCATGTTTGTTTGTCGGAGTAGAAATTGGAATATTAATTGGAATTGCTATAGATGTTGCTATTTTGTTATATTACAATTCAAGACCAAAATTACTTATTGAACAAATATCAGTGAGTTGTTTCTGAAGAAAAAAAATAAATTATATAATATTTTTAAATTTGACTTCGCATTTTCTATTTTTATAGTTGCCAAATGGATTTTCCTATACACAAGTTACACCAACTGGAGGATTGTTTTTCCCTTCAGCAAACTATGTTAGAGAAAAGATTAGTAAAGCAAGTACAAATAAAAAATCTGCTGTGATTCCAGAAAATACAAGCCCAATTGTTGTTATCGATTGCATTCATTTACATCGTGCAGATTGGACTAGTTTACAGGTTTTTGTTGTTTTTTCGCATTATGCCGGTTATTTGAATGATCATATTTTATATTTTTTTTATTATTAACAGGGAATGAAATCACTTTTGAATGATTTCAAGAAAATTAGTAAATCAATTATATTTTTACATTGCAAAAAGTCACTTAAACAAAAATTCGAAGCAGAAGTCAAAGAAGAATTTGTGCAGTGTTCTTCACAAGATGAATTATTCAATACCTTAACAAGTAATAAATGCATTCTCAAATATAATGCATCTTAAATGAGGCAAATTATTGGTGATATTATTAATTATTTAAATATATTTTTTATAATTTCAGACATGCCAATTACACCTGATCCGTTGCCAATGTTGTATGTTCAAAAATAAAAAATAAAAAATTATGAGAAGATATCGTTTATGTTTTAAATAGTAAAAATATAATGTTTAAAATAGTATGAATAGACGTTAATTTATTGTGTAAATAATTATAGTATTTATTAAACGAAATCGGAAATACTTTTAATTTTTTTTAATTAAATGAGATATTTTTAAAATTTCAGTGGAAAAACAATTATTTATTTTTAATGTGTAACCTGCTTGATTGGTAAATTAAATTTCATGTTGATACATTTTAATAGCATATTTACATTTTAAAATAACACAAATTAATTTTTAAATACTACCTAAAAATCAAACTAATTTAATACTCGAATAATCGCAAATTTCATCAAAACTTTACATTTAAATCGTGAAAAAGCTTCGAAAACTCCCCAGCGACACCTATCGACAAACTTATAAAACACAAAAACGTCGAAGAAAATTTATGACACTCAAAACAGCGACCGACTTTACCGGCCCGATTTGACGTTTATGTAAACATATCGCTGTCAGGTATAGGTTAGGTCGCGTGTCTATTCGAGTTTTTTTTGCATCCGAATAGAGCTTCGCCTTTTTTGATCCCGAAATGACATGAATCGGATTATGCAATGTCGTCGGCTCGTAGGGCGGCCGTGCGGAACGCCGACACACACCACGACTATCTCTCGTAGACGGAGCTCGTAAAACAGAAGGTGAGTCCGTCAACATGTCAAACGTATGCGTCCTCGACACTTCGATTTCTACGGCCCCCTTTTTTTGTTTGAGTTCGCTGACTCGTGTGTGTGTGTGTGTGCTTTTGATTGGGTCGTATTGTCGCGTGTTGCTTTCAATGTTGATATTAATTGTAGGTGTCGGAGGTTAATCCACTTTTTCTCGGTTAGGCGTGATTATAGGGGTGTATGTTCGATTTTTAATTGATTATTATCGTTTTTTTGATCGATGTTGTAAATGTTTGAATTTTCATTATCGTATCCAATCTTAAGGTTTTTTATATGATTGGGGTGATTATTCGTATTGGTCTTATCAGTACAGTACTTGTTTTAAACTCTTAAAACAAGTACAAAACACAAAATAATTAATTTATGAAATGATCGATTAAATATGTCAATCTTTCAGTTTAATTTTCACCCTTGGTCACCCTACTGTATTTAGAAAAAAAATCCTGGTTTTGACGGATATTTCCGTATATCGTTGCAAGTTTGGACATTTTTCTTTATTTACGTATTGATAAGGGAAAAGTAGTTCTTAAGGAGTTTAATTATTAAAAATCACATGCATATGTCGAAATAATTTCAGGTTTTCATATAATGACAATGTCATTTATCATTCAATTTCGGTAATCATCAGGAATAGGTACATTCGATAACACTAAATTATTTACTTAATTTTCATTCAAAAACACATATAATTGATTCAAGAATTAAGTAATTCGATCGAAATCACGATTATTATTATTAACTTATTTGAAATTTAAGATATTTAACAACTAATTTAAACCGTATTTCTGCACTACGCACAAACAAGTTATAAAAACATATGAATCGTATAAAAAGCGTTCATGAAATTGTTGCCTCGACCTTCCGAGTCAATCCCGAGGAGCTCCATCCGTGAAATTATATATTTTGTCGGATAATATATGCAACGAGGACGACGGAAATTTTTTTTAAATTGTCGACATCCTCATATCGCCCTTGAACTCACACGAAAACGTCAAAATGTCGGAAAAACACAGCCCACAAAGAACCCGTGCGAAAATAACGTTAAATTTGAGGCCAAAAATATAATCAAACTCGTATTTTATAACAAAATAAACAACCAATTCAGGTTCGGATATTTCAAAATTTTTGGACCATTTCTGTGTTTTTCAGAACAAAATTAGCGTGTCATCGACGGGTTGAACTGCGGTTCAAATTTAAACTAGTTTACAACATCGTCGGATTTTCATCGTCTACTGACACCGTTTTTAAATTTAGACGTCTATATTTTATTTCTATTATCTTTCGCTACATTTTCCTTAGATATATCGTAAAATTTAAAGGTTGCCGATTCCGTCAGCGTACAACAAAACAGTAACATCACGTGCTTCTGTGATCAGTCATCAATCGAACTTCGAACCTCGTAACACTCAAGAGTCCGGAAGTTTCGAATAATAATTTTATATTGTAAATATAATAATCATACCAGTTTTACTCTTAAACGTCGATCGACTTTAAGCGGTTTTCACTTTTGTCGGAAACGCAACAAGTAAATTTCAAAGCAATTACAAACTAGAATCTTATAAATATTCATGTGTATAAAATGCACCGAATGGGAAAATCGCCTTCGCCCTTTCACATATTTTTTACAATGTTCGCGTGAAAACATCGACGTTCAAGGAGATTTTCTTGATCGTTCCATATATTATAAAAAAATCGTATTTTTTTTTCATTCATGATATTAATAAATATTGGCTCGAATGCTTTTTTTTATGAAGTCGTATATTTTGACATGTTTGAACAATTGTGTTGGTTTTTGTGAATTATATTTTAGTACGCTATTATTCGTTTGCATTGGATTGACGTTGCTCGTGTGTAAACAATTTTTGCATAAAAATCGATAAGTGCATTTAGCAGAAAACCTTTGCCGAAACCGCATCGTTAAACTGAACATTTATCTTTTGCAGTGTTCGCATACTCGATAATTTATTTTAATATTTATATCAATGGTTTTAATTTACGATGAAAAACGATTTCATGGTCGTAATAATCGTAACGCTTGATAAAATCATTGTTGGACTCGAGTTTGTTAACGACTTCGATTTAAATCATGTTGAGTAATTTTGTAACTGATTACGTACGTTATGTTCTTTTTTTGGTTCAAATTAGTTATCCCAAATGATTTTGAACTTTCGCTTTAATTAATTTAATTCGTACAAAAAAATATGTATGTACTCAATGCGAATTGTTTAAAATCGAAACTGATTAATATCGCTCTCAATTGAATTACAGACTTTTTTGTTTACAAAACACTATAAATTTATTTTGACAAGGTTTCGATGATTTATTACTGTCTCGTAACAAAAATGTGTAAAAATATCAATATTAATGTTAGTGAAAATATAATAAATTTTTAAATTTTATCACGTTTGTTATTAGAAAATTAAAAGTTTTTTTCAACTATATATTTTACCGAGGACAATTTTAATATTCACATAACTTTTTATATTCTATAAACAATTTGATCTATTATTGTTTACCATGAATCTGGATTCATTTGGTCATTCCGACACTGATACGCAATAGTGCCTTAAAATTTGAAAAGCGATTAATGCAAATTATTTACAATAACTTCTTAATGGCACATGTGCTCGATCGCATTTTTTTCATTTTCATCAATGGAGAAAGCGTGGTTAAAAAAAAAAAAATTTTTCTACTAAAAGAGTGATAGGCAGCTGTCAAATTCATACTCTTTTTGCAAAGTCACACTGCCTTACACAGCCCAGGGGGTTTTAAAATTCATCAATCAGTGCTCTTAAAATTCATCAATCAGTGCTTCTAAAATTCTCATGTTTTTTTTTACCAACAGATCTCATCTTGAACTGTAGGCAATTCTTTTTTGCATCAATAGGTGATTTTTTATCAGTGTATTTTTTCTGTGTTCTTATTTCATTCGTATTTTTGTTGTCGATATGTATCGTCCGTGTAATTAATTTAAATATAGTCTTTTCAACCATATTCATATACAAATATTAAAAAAAGTTCACTTTATAATCTACTAATCTCGTCATATACTTTAATGATTATGGCAAACTTTTATCATCGTGAATTTTCGCAGTCTTATCAATTCTAAATCTTGTTTATTTTGTGATTTGTTCCATTTTTTCAATGAGAAAAACGACCTTGTTGTTTTATATCAACTTTATTATACCAATTTTTGAGATGATTTTCATTTATTTGCATTATCAGCGACTTCACTTGATTTAAGTTTTTCTCGAATTTTTTTTTCAAAAACTTTTAATGCAACATTTGCTTATTATTCAACAACTTGTTTTTTATATCTGTATTATATTTTGTTAATTCTGAAGTAAACGCTTAGTATAAAAATAATTCAAAATATTTTCTGAAAAATTTTCCGATTTTTCGCAGTTTTTCTCATAAAAGATTTAAATAATAATACAAATTCATCATAAAAATACAACATTAGTGTTTTTACAATTTGAACGACCACAAAAACATTATCTTAACCACCTATATTCGATCTTTGTATCCGCGCGACGTAAAACAGTGCTTGTTTTTCCGGTTTTTCCTAGCGCCGATTGATTTGAATTGTCACTTTTCTGGTGATTTTCCTAGCATTTTCCACGCTTTTCTCGCCTCGCTCGTTTTCGAATTATTTAACGACTCTTTATTGGTTATTATAATAACGTAACGATCGTTCACGGTCGATTCGTCTTCGTTCGAGGCGTAGTTCTCCAGCAGATAATTCGATACGTTTTTTTGCGGGCTTTTCGGAAGGCTTCGTTTTTAATGAGATCATTCGAGTGTTCTTCTGCACCTGATTGCTTCAATCATTCTTTTTTTTCGTGTGTTGTTATGTAATACCGTGTGAATTCGAAGTGTGGCGTGTTTACGTTTTTTGTGCACGTTTTTATTGACTGGGATCGAAAATGTTATTCGTTTATGTGTTTCGTAAGACATTTTTAATGTGTTTTCGAATCGATTGAAAAATGTTTCATAAATATTGAAAAAAATATATAGTCCTTAGATGTATCGAATGATTAGTTTCAAATGTCTATGTTGATGATGGCTATATAATCTTCATCATTAAAGACATAAAAAAGCTTTGATGTATGTTATAAAAACAACGAATTTATCCTTATTTGAGTTGTATTTCTCGTTATAATTTAACGAAATATTAAATCCATTATTCGGATTGAATTATTTGTCGTTTTTCGGACATGCATCTCGGATTTTTCATTGTAAATTCGTCAATTTTGTTTTGTTACTTTTGAAAAAGATCCGCAACACTAATCCAAACAATCATATTTTTGTAACCTTCACGGGACGTTGTTTCCTCACACCGTTGACCCCTCGAAATTTTACAAATCAAACGAATTTGTTTCCGTAATTAAGTGCAAAATGAGAATTAAATTGTTTCGGTAAAAATCCACAAATCACACTAACACGAGGTCATTTATTATGATTAGTTACTACGCTACTAAAATTTCGAATTCATTCAAACTTCTCGTTGGTTTTATTTTGGATTTATTGCGCAGTTGTTCGTTTTAATTTCGTTATTACAATTGAATATTATTTAGGGTTTAGAAAAATAGAAACAACCTAAAATTGTATATATTATAGAAAAATAGTGTTTTACGGGACGGATAAGCGGCCGTATAGGGTCCCTGATTTTCAAGAACTAAATATGGGCCCTGAATATTTAGTGTATGCTTCGAATAGATTTTAGAAAGTGATGATCTTTTTTTTAGGGAAAAAAATTTGGCAAAAAATTGAATGGTCAGAATTTGAATCAAAACGGTAGAAATAAAATGATGAATTTTTAGAATAAAATAATAAATGGTCAGAATTCAATAAAGAAACGTTCAGAATAGGTTAGGTTAGGTTAGGGTTCTTAATATTATTCTGACCATTTAATTTAAATTCTGAAAAACCCAGTTATAGTAAAATTCTGACCATTCAATATTTATTCAGACCTTTTTAGTTAAAATTATGACCAATGTCAAATAAATTCTGATAAATGGGATAAAAATTCTGTCCAAAATCTTATTTGAATTCTGACCATTTAAATAGTATCCAAAATTTTTTATAGCTCGATTTATTTTAAAAAGCGTCAAAGACTCGACTTTTCTAGGGGAAAATTTCTTGCGGCTCGAATAATTTTTAAGTGTCCTGATTTTTTCGAAATTTTAAAATTATGGAATAAATAAAAATTTAATGGGGGCAAAGCCCTGAAATATTTTACTCGACTTAGCCCGCCACTGTACATCATCGAAATTTTAATTCATATTATTCATATATGAGAAAAAAAATTCTTTTTATTAAAAAAAAAAAAAAAACATCGTTTATCCCCCATATATAATCACGGGATTCTTTGTGTCTGTTCGAATGACGCTCGCGACTTTAGATATTGTAATATGGTAAAGTATGCGTATAAAGTTAACGTCTATAATATGATGCTCATTACCTACTAACTACTGGCTTTGCCTATATGACGTCTGGTGACAATAACAAACGAACTATTTTGATTTCATTAATTAAATATTCAAATCGGGTACGGACATCGACTTTTCGGGCATCGGGCCCATTCACTACAAAAAGCATAACGATCACCTTCACAAAACCCACAAACCCCATCATCTCACACACGACCGAATCCGAGAACCGATGTGTCATCCGCGCACGCGAACCCGCCGACAACAACAAAGCGGACTTTAAAACCCCGCCGATTTGCACCTTTCAAAAAAGCCAATCCTCGCCTCGAGAGGCGGCACAAAAAGAAATTGACACGCACACGAACACGACACGGCGATGACGTTAAAGAGGGGGTCTCGCGTTGCGCTACATTCCGATCCCAAAGCCTCTCGGGGCGCTCTTTTTTGCGCCCTCAGCAGTATCTGCTTTCGTACGTACGGATCTCAGATCTCCACGATTCCGGACCGGTTCGACTGGTTCGATGAAAAAATTGTTTACATTCGCGCCTTATCTGACGGGGGTAATCAAAGCCCACAAATATTTCAGCGGTTGATAACCGCGGGAGTTGGAGCGGTGGTTGTGGGTTGTCGAGGTGTTTGGAAAGTTGTCCTTTGCTGTAAATTTATGTTTTTTTTTTGTATAAATTTAGGATGGGGCTATTTGCAGTTACACTAACTGCGAATTATTGGCTATTTGCAGTTACACCAACTGCGAATTATTGGCTACTTACAGTTACACCAACTGCGAATTATTGGCTATTTGCAGTTACACTAACTGCGAATTATTGGCTACTTACAGTTACACTAACTGCGAATTATTGGATACTTACAGTTATACTAACTGCGAATTGTTGGCTATTCGCAGTTACACTAACTGCGAATTATTGGCTATTTGCAGTTACACTAACTGAAAATTATTGGCTATTTGCAGTTACACCAACTGCGAATTATTGACTACTTACAGTTACACTAACTGCGAATTATTGGCTAATTGCAGTTACACTAACTGCGAATTATTGGCTATTTACAGTTACACTAACTGCGAATTATTGGCTACTTACAGTTACACTAACTGCGAATTATTGGCTAATTGCAGTTGCACTAACTGCGAATTATTGGCTACTTACAGTTACACTAACTACGAACTTTATACGTGAACTTTAGAGTGTTTGATTAGAAATCAATTATTCATCCGTTAGTCCATCAATTATCCATCCATTGGTCCATTTAGTATTTATACCAGGCTTGTCCAAAGGGCCACCTTGGGCCGCATACATACATATAATCATATACAGTAATCCCCCGTATAACGTCCCTCCTATAATGACTCCCCTATAACGTCTGCGATGTTCTCTCTACAACGTCATTTTTTTCAAATGCATTTAAATTTAAATTTTTTAATTATTTTTCCAAATGTATTTGAAAAAAACCAACTAACTCGTAAAAATATTCAAAAAAAAGAAAAATGAAAATGTGATTTCCTAAATTTCCCCATATAACGTCGAACTTATCTTGACGTTATAAGGGGGACTACTGTACATGTTACAGTCAAAACGTATTTATCAGTTAAAATATATTTTGACTAGTTAAAATATATTTTATCTAACCCAAGTAGTTATTTCATCTGACACAATGGAAATATGATTTAACTGATCAGAGTCAGACAATGTGTATTTTAACGTCAACTAAAAAACCAGTGTTGCCAACGTCACTGGCAAACATGGGCCATTAAACGTCACTTATCGATTAATATTGACTCAAAGTTAACGTTTTTGTTATGAGTGTATTGTTGAGATATTATATCATTAAATTTTTTTCAATAATCAGATGTAGAAGTATACACATTGTTTAATATAAATATTCAATAAAAAAAATCTGAACTGTCAAAAAATCATCTCTCAAGTTGAAAATACACTTTAACTAGTGATCACCAGTTGAATTGTATTTTTGTCTTTTGAAATATATCTTAACTAGGCAATCTGTATTCAAATACAAATTATCTAAAACATCAGACAAAATATGTTTTAACTAATAATAAACTTTGACTATAACATATACACATAATCATATGTACACATACATTTGATCATATATGGTAAGAAGTTTGTGATTTGTTGATTGATTTGATAGAATATATGTTTTTTTTTGTTGATGTAAATTTGATTGTATAATTTTAACGAGATATTAGTAGTGTTCAAAATTTTCGTCAGATTTGTTGAATAACAGTACACGGAAATTTAATTTGAGAAAAAAAAATAACCACTTTTAAATGAGATAATACTTAAATATAAAGTGTGGTTTATAGATAGGAAAAATAAAAATGTTTTATCGTTCGATAATGGTTGCATTTGATACGAGTAGATAAATATATTTAGAACATATCAAAGAAAATAGTTTCTTAATTAATTTCAATTATAAATAAATAATGCCATTCACGGACCAGTTGATCAACATTGAAGAAGACAATTTTCAACAAAAAAAAATACATCCGCATTTTTCAATTCGTCGAATTCGTTCAAACACAACAATTAAAACAAACATGTACGCATACAATTAACGCCATCGAACATAATTAGCACCATTATCAAATCGCAAGCGAAATCAAAAGTCCACCGACGTAATTCATTTCTTAAACACCATTAAATTTTGCACATACATATTCCCAATCATTCGAATTTCCTCGTTCGAAAACCCGAATTTTCCGCGCGTTGGCCACCACTTCAGGTGAAAACCTCCACGAAAACAAATCACAGTAAGCGGACCACTACCACCTTCGACTGCCAATTGTTGCAACTTTTTTTTTATATGCAGACATGCAAAAAAGCGACGCCACCGCGGTGTTACAACGATTTTTTGCGCCTCCGTTATGATTGATATCGCATTATCGTTTTTTTTTCGTTTATCGCTCCGGCGATGAATCATAGTTGGATCTCGGCTCGTGTGCCGACGGTTGGTCATTGGCTACGTTCTTAAACCGCGAGAGTTATTCATAAGACGTTCTATACGACAGCTTATAGGATTTGACTTATGTAATATATTCGCTACTGAATTCCACGATCGGTCCCTTTCGATGGGTCGGCTTGATAAGTCTATTTCGTGTTGAGTTGGAGGTCGTTTTGTGTATCCTTTTCGTGTTTTTTTTTTTTTGATTGCTGAGGTCATAGTTGACATTGTTTACAGTCGGTAAATCCTTTTTTAGTGTCGAAAAAATCATGAAATCCTTGATCTTATTTAGCGTGTAGTCCCTTATTTAAATATTCTTTCAATTAAAATTTCATTAGCGACTTTTGGGTTCAACGTCTCATTGTTTAGTGTTGACTAATTGACGTGACCTTTGTGTGTTTCCGGAAAATTCATTTTTGATCTAAAAGTTTTCAATTATGCAATATCGAACTCTTTATAGTAACGATATAAACCTCGTGCTAAAATACAAATGTGCAACGTTATGCAAAAGATATCGTAAATTTATCATGTAAATTATAATCCTGAACGAGTCCTTGATGAATAATTTAAGTGTATATCGTAAATTAGTCGATTTTTTTGATGATGTTTTTTTTTTGTTGAGTAAGGGGTCGATTTGTTATACGACCAGCGGCGTTCAAGTCATATCATTTTTTCCAATACTTTTTTCATGTTGAAATCGAATTGAGCCCTGAGGCTTTATCTCGTCGCATTCATCAAAAGAGCGAAACTCGTTTTCGCTAATTCTATTGTTTAGAAATAGCTCACGTGTTGTCGAAAAAAAAATTCGAACGAACGATTTACTAATAACTTACATTTTAATTACAGATTCTATAAATCTGATTGCTCTTTCAAACATTTTTATTATCATGAAAGTTTTCGTATGAAATAAAAGTTTTGAATACAGCTTTTTCAAATTAGAATTCATCAAACATTTTTCTTGATATTTTTAATTTTTTTATCAAATTAATTTCGAAATTATATATCGAAAAACATATTATAAATTGTTTGTGTTGCGGTCGAACATTATGCGATTTTTTATACCTTCATCACGTGCTATCGGGGATTTCCAAAGTAAAAAATATACTTGTTACCGACACGTTTTAATTTTTTTGCCATTCCGATTCCGCTCTCACGCATTGATCATCACAACAAAAATGATTTGCGCTTTTTCGAAGGTGAGGCCTCGTCAAAAGCTCGCCGATTAAAAGCTTAGATGCAATTTCGAAAAAACGATCATCCGAGATGACTCATGTTTGGCTTTAATTCTATTCGCCTTTTCGGAATTGCTAAACTGTTAAAATCACATGACTCGTTTTTTTATGTCAATGCTAAAAACGTGCATGCCGTCATCTTATTATTGTTTTCTAATTTTATTGCCTATTATTTTCATGATCGTGTTTTTTCGCATACGATAATCTGGAAGTATGCTCGTTTTTATTATCAATAACATTTCTTCGAATTGAAAAAAAATGCAGTTTTTCAAATCGATTAATGTGTTTTTTTTTTTAAATGATGTGATTTTTTTTCATTGCTTGAATCAGAGTTTTTTGTGATAGTTGTAAAATCGAGATAGCAAAATATGTGTATCGATATATTCAACACATCAATTAACTCAAGAGATTTATTAAGATTTGTAAAAAAAAACGATCAAGTCAAATTATTTATGTAAAATTAATAAAAACAAGTTCTTACTGCGCAATAATTCTTTGAGTGCAATCACTCAATTTTTTTTTCATACACTTCAATTTCATTTTGGATTGAGGCTTTGTATAATTCAAAATTTTTACTAACTAATCAATAACATTTTATCTTTGAAAAGTTTTTACCATATTTTAGAAAAAAAATCTGCACATAATTTGTATTCAATGAACAATGAAAAATTTTACCTTTGATATATATGAACCTGAAAAAAATATCTTATCAATACTAATAAACATTTGTGTTGCACGATTTCATTTGCAATCTAATAAAACGAATATGTCAAAATTATGAGTCAATTGTTCATTGTATTATTTAAATATGTTTAATATATGTAATTAATACTAATTTTTCAAAGAGACACTTCCTTTGTATTTCACCTTAAGTTAAGACGTGACATACGTCAATTAAACCACAATTATTTCAGCAAAATACAAAAGAATTTTTTCCTGGCGACAATTACATTACATCACAATTACAATTGTGACTTTATAAATATTAAAAACAGGAAAAATGTTGCATATTCGCTATAAATTACTAAACCGTTACTTACGTCAATATTTTTCGCGACGATTATCCTGAAAAAGATTCACATCCTTTTACACAGAGTAGCTTTACTCAATTATATAAAACATAAAATTTTTATCAATTTGGTACATTTTTATGAAACTGGTTTTTCATTTGCTTTTCTGATGATTGAAATGATTTTTGTATAGTTTATTTACACAATTTAATAATCTTTGTATTTAAATTTTCCAATCTACAAACATAGACGTTTTTTCATATTCTAACGACTTTTTATACTCATTTTTTCCCCTAACAAAGGATAAGGATGGAGAGAGTGTGTATAATTTGCTTCCAAGGTAAACAATTTCGCAATCTCGCGATTTCAACGACCGTCATCACGTCAATTATATTATAATACCATATCACAACGTAACCCGAACACAATTTACGATGAATGTACAACACTACCACGTTTTTTTTTCTGTGTACAACAATCATTTTGCGCACGCGATTTGTGCGTTTGCATCCACACATTTCGCGCACGAGCATTATTATATTATATTTGCGAGCGTCTTAAACGCTCGAAAGCCTTATTTTTCCTTTTTGGCTTCTCGAAGGTGGGTTAGGCTCGTCCTTGCCGAGTCGAGTTCGGCCTTTGTATGGAAAAGTTCTCGCCTTTTTTACTCTTCATCGTTTACGAGCTTATTTGCGGTGTAGTTTTATGGAAAAAGGGTGAGAACGGCCTTCGTGTAAGGAGACGTTTTTAGTGTATCATAAACAGTTTCTTTTCCATGGAAAAATGTAAAGATGGACCTTATCGATTTTGATAATAATTGTTTCGCAGATTTTACTGATTATTTTTGTTTATTAATTTAATTATCAATTGAGTTTAGTTAATTGATTAATTATCAT
The DNA here is from genome assembly GCA_028571205.2 of Hydropsyche betteni. Lineage (NCBI taxonomy): Eukaryota > Metazoa > Arthropoda > Insecta > Trichoptera > Hydropsychidae > Hydropsyche > Hydropsyche betteni. The sequence continues at coordinate 200,878 of JAOXNN020000072.1, read as the reverse complement.
CATTAAATCTATATCTTTGAAATTTTAATTTGAATATTCTTATATGGGAAAATTTTTCGAATTTTTTCATGGTGCGTATTTGGTGCATATTGCGTAGTCAAAATATGCTCAGTGACATTATCAACATCTTATGACAATGTTCATTGAATGGCACCATTGTTCGCTCACGCATTTGAGCAATTGAACTAATAAATCGTTGAGACTTCTTGCTGACATTGGCTGTAGTTCATTCACTCGGATTATGCACGTGTGCATTACCATTGTGTCGATTTACATTATTGCAATTTTTAATATTTAGCAGGATTCGTGTGAAACATATTTTTCCCATGCACCTACAATGAAACGTTTTGTGCGGTTGCAACTTTTTTTACATACTTCATTGTCAACATATTTAACGAAAAATGTTGACGACAACTCAACATCAATTTACAAACATTTTATTTATTATAATGAATTTGACCGTCTAATATGTCTTTATTCATACGTGGATTATACTTTAACAAACATTTAAAGAATCGATTTTTGAATAAGTTGGTTTTTTTTTCATGAAATTCGCGATTCGAAAAGCGCTAAAGAAATTTAACACCAATACTAACTCGTTGGCGCCATTTAATAATGTTGAACCGTCTGCTGTTGCAAAACGAGCCGAAGAATCTAATCGACCAGGTATAGCTACATTGGAGAAATCTGCTTTCGTACATGTACTCATGCACAATATGTTTTTATGATCAATCTCTATTGGATTGTAATTTTACTGTCTGTGCGTAGATAAAAATAGTCTACTGATCTTATGCAATAATGCAGTACAATTTTACTCCATCATCGAAGAATGCAAATCGGAATCTCGTCGGTGTAACGTTCGCTCTTTTCATGGTAATGAATGCAAATGTTCATTCTTCGAAACATATGTAATTCTTTTTTTACATTGCATTATTATTTTGACATAGATAAATCTGATATGTTTTCATTAATGAAATAGTAAAATTTTGTAATTTCGACTTTCGTTTTTTTTTGTATTCTAGTCGTATTTGTCCAAAGATAAAACTCAGAAGGACGTGTTTTACGATGTAGACTGTATCGTCGAAATGTTATCGGTTCATCGATTCGAAGACCGTGACCCAAAATTTTCGTCGATTTTACTATCGATTGGTCTATTTCGAATAAATTTTTGCATAATTAAATTTCGATCAAAGAACAAAAAACACGCATAAAACCTGCGACAATATTAATTTTCACACCCAATCGACGTTTCCTTCGGCGAAAATCCCTGAAAATGTCAATCCGAAATGCATTTGAATCACAATGAAACGGCCAAGCTTTTCGTTTCCGAATCGAACGGAAGTGTATCGAGCACCACCGAAACGGTCCACACGCAAAAAACATATAATATAAACGGCATAAAAAAGCAGTTTCGACCGGCAAAACTTGAACCGCGGTTCGCGGTGTAAGGACGGTCACTGCACCGGCCCAGTCTTCGTCGTCCATCGATCATTTTAATTGCATAACAATATCACGTTTTATGAACGAGAAGTGTTTACGGTCCGTTTGGGCTTTCGCGTTGCGATTGTAATCTATAGGTCGGTCGTGCTGCTTGCCCTTTGGATGGTAAAGGCGTTTGGATTTGAAAATGTTATGTGAGAACTTTGTCGAGGATGCGAGGTTCTTGAATTGTGTTTGAATTGTAGTTTTGGATTTTATTGGATGGGCAAACAATCGTCTCGCCGTTTGATTCGCGTTGTATACTTTTGAATTTTGCATCGTTTTTGTGCATAAGTCGAGAATGTGCAATTTCGGCTATTTATCGTGTAATCTGATGTGAGAATTGACCTTGTGAAAAATATTTTTTTTTCTGGTATTTAAATTGCAATACGCATTGTGGTTGCGAATAAAATCAAGTTTTTTTGTTGTCGGTTATTTTTTTATAAAGTTCGTAAAAATTTGGTTTTATTTTTAAATTTGTGATGTTCAGTTTGTTCTGAAAATCGATATTTTTCTTGTGTAAATTATTGTTGAAGTTTTATTATTTTTGATCGAATTTGTAGTGGGGTCAAAAGGTTGTTTGAATTGTTTTTAAAAATTATGCAAATCAGTTTGTAAAATTTCTGTTTTGAACAAAACCGTATTTGTCATACATTTCCATTCAATCAAGTATAATTACATAGATTTAAAATAAACACGAATATTTTTACTGTTATTTTTTTTCTCAACTCTATTTTAAGACATAAAAAATACTTCTCGAAAACCGCTTATTACGTCCGAAAATCAAAATTTCCTCCGACATTTGTAAAACCACTCTCTTATGCAAATGAATTAACAAAAATCAACACAGATTAATCCCTCTAGAGTAACAAAACATCTAAAAAATCGACGGACGTGTAATTTTTTATATATTTAGCCTGCGCATAAAAATGCAGCACAATAATTGATGGCCCGTCGAGCGAAACTCTCGATTGTTTTTTGCCTAATAAAATCCAAAACAAAAAAGCCCGTATGATCTTTTTGGGGCAATGGTAACCCCGCGGCCGGTTGAGCAAAACACATCGTCGATTTCCATTACGATATTAGTGGTGAACAACTTTTGTGAGGAAAAAACAACAATCTGATGTGACGCAAGACCGTCGAAATTGACTAAGAGGAAAATTCGCATGGCAAACAAGCATTTAAAAGGTTAATTCAAGATCATTAACTTCGGGGGACGAAAATAACATTTTCGCCGTACGATTTCAGATGCCTGTGTTTTGTTTTGTTTATGTGTGAAAGCTTTTTGTTTGCGTTTGTGGTGTACAAACAAATTACGTCAATATTGGAAGCTCGGTTTCGGAAGGTTTTTTTTTTTTTTTGGAAAATGTGAAGTATGTGTTTTTTAATACATTTTTATAAATTTTTGGGGTGATTTTGTAATGCTTTGTAATTATGGGTATGGAAATGTGCTGAATATTACATATTACGAATTTTTCAATGCTTCAAAAATTTTCTAAAAATTAAAAATTAGATTCGTACAGGAAATGCAAATTGGAAAATTGCTGTGACTGAAAATATTTCCGTTGCTTGTTTTTAATAAGATGGATAATTCTTTTTAATACTTTATTACACAATTGAAAATAATTTAGTTTATATTAATTTTATTTAGCGATTAAAAATTTTGTTTCAAATACTAATTTTTCTTATGAAAAACAATCAATTTTATGACCTTCCATTTTCGAAATTGGCACACCGAACCAATTATCTTTTCGACGGAAAATTTTCATTAACAAAACCGAAATTCAAAAAAACAACAACCCATCACCACCCAAAGCCAATCCGACCGACGTCATAAGGACACCCATAGAATGAATCAGCACCTCAACCTACCACCTCCCACTTGACCAAACACCTCAACCTCGCAGACCCAACACTCAACCGCGGACTCAGACGCAGAACGGTCGCCAGACGACGAACACGCAGTCCGAAACCACCTCTCGACCACCGTCCATTCCAAGTCTAAACCAAGTCCAATTCTAAGTGCTTCTTACAGCAACCTTCGGCCGCTGAAGCAGGCGCAGGCAAGATGGCTCCCGAAGCGCGTCCCGCGGCCGCCGTCCTGTGCGGAGGACGCGATGGAAAAAGGCAGAATTTCCTCAGGAGGACGGTCAGGAAGCACGTGCCCATCATGAGGTGGTTGCCTGAGTACAACACGGAGAAATTGGTGGCCGATATGATCGCTGGTATTACTGTTGGGCTTACTGTTATGCCGCAGGCGCTGGCCTACGCGACCCTAGCTGGATTGGAGCCTCAGGTTGATATTTGAATTTGCCGCCGTGTCCGATTCGATCGGGTCGCTGTTTTCGTTTGTGAAATGATTTTTCGAAATGGAAAATTCGATTTGTAATGAGTATTTGTTCGTTTTTGATTGTATTATATTTTCTCGGTGTTGGTAACATCTAAATAAATACTGAATTTCGCTCGCGTATCAACTGTGCTAAACAAATACCGGTGGATTATTTATTATAAGTAAAAGTGGGTTAAATATTCCTTAGACATATACAGGTTTTTTATGTGAAATATTCGCGGACATAAAAGTTTGATCGTAAAAGTGATCGTGTTGATTGTACAAATGAAAATATTAGCGATAAACGTATCAATAATAATTGCGTGTTTTTATTTTCGATGAAAATTTTAATTTTTTGCACATTTTTTTTATTATAATTTAATTTCAGTATGGATTGTATTCTTCTTTCGTGGGATGTTTCATTTACATGATATTCGGATCATGCAAAGACATAACCATCGGTCCAACGGCACTCATGGCTTTGATGACATATCAACAAGTTGCTGAAAGGAATCCCGATTTCGCTGTTCTTTTATGCTTTTTATCTGGAATCGTACAATTGTTAATGGGACTTTTACATTTGGGTACGTTTTTTTTCATTATAACATTATCCATTTAATATTATATTTTCTCTAATTTTAATTTTTCGTACAGGTGTATTGATCGATTTTATTTCAATACCTGTAACTGTTGGATTTACATCAGCAACATCGGTAATAATCGCGGCATCACAGTTAAAAGGATTATTAGGTTTGAAATACACATCGAAAAACTTCTTGGATAACATGAAACAAGTTTATCTCCATATTCACGAAACTAGATTGGCAGATACTTTACTCGGATGCGGTTGCATTGTCATTTTACTTCTTTTGAGAGTAAGTTTTGTTATATTTTCAATATAAATACGAATGCGTTGCTTGAGGTTTTGAGTGATGATGGGCTGAGTGGTGAGTTTGCGCGATTTGCGAGAGAGTTGGTGAGAGTGATTTTTGGGTGGAATGGCTGAGTACTGAGGGTGCTTTTGAGACATGCTGATGTCCAGAGTGGTCTATTTTAACCTTATTCGTAACAAGTAGGGCTTAAAATGAATAAAAAAAATATATAAACACGATATTGAATTATCACGTTCAAAATTTTTATAGAAACTGAAAGAACTGACACCCAAAGACGATTCAAAAAGAAGCCGAGTGATCGGAAAAACTCTATGGCTCTTGTCCACGTCGAGGAATGCCCTCATCGTCATCTTGTGCTCCTTATTCACGTACTTCGCCGAAACCTGGTGGGGCGGATCGCCATTCTTGCTCACCGGCACAGTACGGTGAGTTGCGACGAAATGGAAAAAAACTAACCCGAAGCCGTTCCGCAAACGGCTTTTTTCGATGGTTTAATTAATGCAGTCGATGTTTTCGCATTTCAGCTCTGGTATGCCCGATTTCGGCCTTCCTCCGTTCAACACCACGCTCAACAACCAGACGTACACCTTCATCGAAATGTGCTCCGAGCTGGGATCTTCGATCGTCCTCGTGCCGGTCATCGCCGTTCTGGGGAACGTCGCCATCGCCAAAGCTTTCGGTGAATTTGCACACATGGATTCTTTATGTTAGTGCGGTTTGTTCACGTGTTTTCAATTTTTCAATTATGTCTGCTTACAGCCAGCGGTGATAGTGTGGACGCTACGCAAGAGCTGTTGACGCTTTCGCTCTGCAATATTTTGGGATCGTTTGCGAGATCTATGCCTATCACTGGATCGTTTTCTAGATCGGCTGTCAATCATGCTAGTGGTGTTCGTACGCCTTTAGGCGGTTTATTTACAGGTATAGTGATTTTCCAATTCGACTCATACATACAAACTTTTGATCAATATTTGATATGCCAGAATAAAAAGAATATATAAATATCTATCAAAATGATTCTTACGATGAAAAATTACTAATAACTAATTTAATTTTTTTTAGGTGTTTTGGTACTATTGGCTTTAAGTTTATTGACTCCGTATTTCTATTTCATACCAAAAGCTGCCTTAGCTGCTGTTATTATCTGCGCCGTCATATTTATGATAGAATATGAGGTAAGACAATTAATTAAAATATGTATTTGAATATGGTATTGTGTCTGTTTCTATATATTGTAATATGTATAGGTTGTCAAACCAATGTGGCGGTCAAGTCGCAAAGATCTCATTCCAACGTTTGTAACATTTTTATTATGTTTGATTGTCGGCGTCGAGATCGGCATTCTGTTAGGTGTGGCTGTAAATATAGTCTTTCTACTGTATCCGAGTGCCAGACCGACACTTCATGTAGAAAAAGATACTGTAAGTTTTATTGTCTGCAATGTGAGCATATTATACAATTGGTTTGTCGTCGTTAATAGTATATTTTTGTTACAGTCGCATTCTGGCGTGGAATATCTTCTTGTTACTCCTGGAAATAGTCTGTATTTCCCTGGAGTTGATTATATTAGAGCTTCTGTTAGTAAAGCAGCAACAAAACAAGGAGAATGTCATTTGCCTGTTATTGTTGATTGTCGATATGTTCTTGGTAACTTTCCTTTTTCAATATTTAATTGGTACATTTTGAAAAATATAATACATTGTATTTCCAATGTTTTCAGGTGCTGATTTTACAGCTGCCAAAGGTATTGCTGCATTAGCAGATGATTTCGCTAAGCGAAAACAATTATTGGTATTTTACAATCCTCGGTCTACAGTAGTAGATGTATTTAAGGGAGCTTCTATAAATAGTTTTACATATGTCACGGGATCTAGTGAGCTGGACAGATTGTTGAATGGTATTTATTTTCGGAATACTATTTAAATCAGTACTCTAGATAGAGCACACAGTTGTGCATAAAATTAATTTTAACTTCTTTTTTTTCGCAGATTATTCTCAGTCTGGTAATACAAATAACGGTGTTTACAAAAAGAGCCAGGATTCATTGAATTCTTCAGCAAAATCATGTAAAGTTTTACAGGATAATGCTGAAGAACTGATGGAAATAGTAACACCTAGAAAAAATGTCAATTCAGAAAAAGCGAGCCGACATGACAAAGATGGACAAAGCGTACAACCATTGCTGGGTACGAATGATCACAACAAAATATCTATAACCCGAACATCTTCTGATAAGTTGAATTAAGTTCAAAATGTGATATAGATAAGGTAACATTGTGTTCAAAGACATATCCTTTGATACACTTAGTATTTGTACTGTATATATTAACCATTCTTTTGAAAATATCATTTTACTTTAATATATTATAGTTTTTACTTTTTCTCATTAAAAGTGAATATCAGTACTATGTACTGTGTTATGGATGTTTTCAGTACTATTATATGTACTTAAGTTTATTTTATTTTTGTTTTGTTTCAATGTATGAATTGTGATTTTTATCTTTCATTTAATTTTACAATATCAATTTGATATGAAACTGAATTTCAAACAATATTCCATATTTTATTATATTTATGTTGAACCTCATATTGAATCGGTGGAATGATAAAAATAGTTCTTTATTGAAATGTTATTTCAGTTTTGATATAATTATACATATTTCTTATTTTATTCTTTTTTCATATTATTTATATGTTATATAATATTTATAATATGGAATGATGATTTTTAGTACAACATTATGATAACTTTAAAAAACGTGTTATTGTAATCTTATTATTTCTCATATTATAAACTAATTTTAAGTATTATCGTTTAATTCAAAAAAGTATTATTGATGTAATTATATATTGTGTGGAAGTATTTTGTTAATTTAATTACTTATGTTTGAACCTGTTAAATATTCATTCCAGACTTAACTGGCATATCACATATTTAATAACTGATTTGAATACAAGATTAGTCATTAAGTAATCCGCTGTGCTAATTTTAGTTGCTCGAATATCATTTTCATTTATTTACATGACAATTGACAATAAAATTTATTTTATGTTAAGTTCCTATATGAAATATTTACATGTTTATTCATTCTAATAATTTTTTTCTTATATCATTTTTTTGGCATGGCTTCCTACATTTTGTGTATACAAAGTGCAAATTAATCGAAATACATATATTTTTTATGCTTAATAAATCAAAATAATTTTTTTGCATTTATTAAATACTTACCTACTCTAATATATGTATGTGTGTATCCATTGTTCAATTCCCTTTGTCATGTATTATATAATATGTATAAATCGAAATATTACACAATTCCAATTTGTTTTTTCTTCAAATCCTTAATGTGGGCAATAAAAATATTACAATCCAATTTAATTAAATATTTTATTACTATTCAATAAATAAATAAATAACTTAAATAAATCAATATTTTTGCCTATATGTATAAATGCAGTTTTTGTTGAAAAACAGTATATAAATTATTGAAGCGCTTGTTAAGTACACATTTATCTAATAATAAATAATCCCCCTGATTCACACAAAATCCATAAACCTGACACCTTTAAAACTAACTTTAGCTAGCTAAAAATAAATGCAATATTTGATTGGCAATCAATAATGATTGTCATCAATCGTTATGATAATGCAAATTTTGCATACTTCTGTTACACAGCAATATGTATAGAATAATTTGATTTTTCTTTTTTTTTCAATCAATTCAAGTATGAAAGTAAAAATGAAAATTTATAACAATGGTGGGTCATAAAACACAGCATAAGTTTATCAAATTGTTCATGCATAAAATTACATGATTTGTACGTGATTGATATGCGTGGCAATCACTTTATAAAATATGGACTAGGTGAAGTTTATTTCTTAAGTATTGATTTAGTGACATTTGTCAACTCTTTAGATACAATTCGAGCTATATCTGAGCTACGACTCCAAATGAACTCTCTTGTTCTATCATGATTGTCAGCACTTTCTACTCGAACCTAATAAAATAAAGAATGAAGTTAGTAATGGATTATTTCAATTTTACCAGAACTATAGGTATTTCACCTGTTTGGGTTGTAAAACTCTGATAGAATGTAATGTGGCACCACCACCATTTGGTACCCTCATGTTTAATTTTCCTATCATTTCAGCAGTTGTGGCAGTTGCGCTTTTCAGTTCTTTCTTAGCTCCACGTCCAAACTAAAATTATAAATACATAAAAATATTATAGAAACAACATAGATGTCTTTATTGGAAACTGAAATATCTCAAATTATACCTCCTTTTCTACTTTCAAGATCAATGGACCGACAAGAAAATCTGCTTTGACAGTCGTGTAATCAGCCATTATGTTAACGATGACATCTCCATTTCTTCTGAGTGATGACAATCCGTAAAGTGTTCCTCTAGCTCTAGGTTTGCTCTTCTTATTTTGTTTTCCTTTGTTATTCTTCCTCTTCTTTTTACCCTTTTTCTTAATAGAAGTTTCGCTAGATGCTCTATTACCTGTCGACGTAGAAGTTGCAGAAGTTACTTTTTGAGCAGAATTTAGGGCAGCTGCTTGTGTACTAGGAACAATATTTTCTGTTGTCGATACTTCAGCAGCTCTAGCAGTTGTTGCTGATCTCGCAGTAGAAGTAGCAGTTGAACCAGTAGTTTTAACAACCTTAGGAGTCGTAGTAGTTTGTGCCGTTGTCGTCTGCGGTGAAGTCTTCTCAGCTATGGACGATGATACAGGAACTGTTGATGGAGTGGCTTGTTCTGTTTGAATGGGTGATATTCTTATGATAGAAACGTTCTGCATTGGTGACGATTCGTAAACTTGAGTTGTATCTGTATTGTTGACAATCGAATCAGTCAAAATTATTTCTTCATCTAATCTGTGAGCAGCCACATTATCGCTCATTGATCTCTTATTAGAATTTCTTCTTCGGTTCCTCCTAAATAATGAGCGTTATTGAAATCGATATGCACTTATATGATATTAAAATCTGTGTAATGTGTTACCTGGCGCCGTTTTTCTTCTTTCCGTTCTTGGTCTTTTTGCTTTTGGATTTCTTGTTCTTTTTCTTTGCATCGACAGGTTGCAATCGAACACTAACGGGATCGTAAGATTTCCTCAAGATTTTATTCATACGTATAAGGATGTTGTCAACGAAGCGATTGTATTTTGCGATGTAAATAGCTGGCATACGAGACGCAGGCTTGTCACTTAAAGCTCCTATCATTAATAAAATCATGAGACAATTGCTTCCAAATTAAATAGCATAATATTCAAAAATTCCACAATAAAATCACCATTCGATTAACATCAACCAATATTAATAATTACCATATCCTTTCATTGTTATCTAAATTGAATATGAATTAAATTAATATAATTGACTCTAATGTTTAATTCAAATCACAGTTCAACACGATAACGAAAACTCGTCAAATATTTGTGTTGAATATTCAAAATTTGTGTCATATCAGTATCTTACAATAATTTAAATACTAGTGAAACTTTTTTATTTGCTTTTCGGCAATCGTACCATTTTCAAAACGAAGTTGAGCGTACAAATAAAGCGCGCGGAAGCCGACACGTCCAAAGTGTCTCCATTTGAGGTCAACGAAAGTGCAAACATCGAATATGTGTGTTATGCGTTTTCGAGTAATCCTCCGAAAAGGTCGTCGAGCAAACATCGCCCATTAGAGATTCGAACCGTTAAACGCTTTTACCCGGCACGATAGGGAAAACGTGAAAGTATGTACACGCGCCTGTTTACAGATCGCTCATTAACAGTATACACGCACAATAAGGTGACCAACTTTGCCGGAAGCCAAACAGGGACTGGCTGAATAAACTGAAAATAAAATTTGAATATTTATGAAAACGAAATGATAGCTTTGAAGATTGGCCAAAGGTGTCGAAGTTTTTTTTTAATATCGAAATTACAATTGTAAATATGAGTTGGTAAAAGTTTTATGATTTGAATTTCAATGTTTTTTTTTAAAGTGAATTATGCGAATATATGAGAATTGATATATAATTTCAGTCAAGAAACTGAAATAGTTTCATTTCAAACTTTCTATATATTTATTTTTCGATTCAATGTTGTTTTTTTTCAATTTAAATTAATAATAAAGTTTAATAAACTTTCAAAAATTATATTTTTCAAAAGGCTCACTTTCTAAGAAAAGTTTAAAGTATTTCGATTTTTTTTTAATGATAAAATTCGAAAGCTTTTGAATGAATGTTATAGAAACTTAATTTAGGTATCTAAAACCCTGTATTGTATTTCTAAAACGAAAACGAATTGCGCAGCAATCAAAAATGACGAAAAAGACATTCAACGATGCATTGTGGAAATGCAAGAATTTCCCTCTCATTTCAACACATAAAACAACCATTAACACCTATATATGTTTCGTTGAATGCCTCTGCATCCACGTTGCACAGTTTGGACACCGCATTTGAGCAATCACGACAATTTTGCGACGGGGAAGGCGTCGCCGTCGTCAGTTTTAATTACGAATTGCGGCTACGTAGCGGAAGCTCTCGGCGTTCACAGTTATCCGACCTTCTTCTGTATCGGCCAATAAATTTATATTACCATTGAAATGTATCTCCTAATGGTCGTTGACAGCGTTTTAGCTGATGAGGTGCGAACGTGGACGCATACGAATCGCTGCCTTGCGAAAGAATGCAAGCTTATCCGATCGGAGAAAATGTACATATTATATATGCGTGTGGGAAATTGATGGTTGTTCCAAGCGGCCGGATAGCGGTCGATGTATGGTTATTTGATTCATTGTAATTGAAATTGATAGTCTTATCATCACATTCTTCAACAATGATGATTTTATATAATTTGTTGATATTTTCTTGACTGTTTGATTCATATATTATAGTCATTCTTTTGCATATTAGCGTTATCGTCGAAAATAATTTGACTAATATAAAAGTATTTTTTTTTAAACAAAAGAAGTACTATTACTTTATTTATTTCATTTATAACTATGTAAGCTTTTCAATTATCAATTAACTTCATCTATTTCTATCAGCACGATCAACCAAAGCTTTCATTTCTCACGTCGTCATCAAAATCCTATCAATCATCATCAATTGATCAATTGAATTTCCATTCCACCTGGGCATGAAAGGAGAACCGACTCTCAACCACAGGAAGAGACACTCGTCGTTGTCTCTCTCAACAAGCGACCTTAATAAAACGTGTTTGAGTCGGAACTACCGTTACACTAACGCTCAATACAGGTCTCATTGGTGTTGAACCGGCTAAATAGAGAGATCCACCCACACAGACCACCTGTATAAGACCACTGAAAAGTCTTCGTTACTCGGTGTGGATAACAGAGAAAGCTTCAACATAATTGGACAAATTTCGTATGAAAAATGTGTATAGCAGCTTTTCTTTGAAAAAAAAGTTAAGAGACATCGACGCAAGGGTTATACGCAAACCCGCTTCTATAAATAAGACTTCAACAGCAAATTATTTCAATTGATTTTATATAATAGTCTAGATAGAATTTTCTCGTATGCAACGAGAGTGAATTTAATTTTCCCGTCGCGATTTTATTGTTATCGTGATGGTTTTGAAATGATGATGGATAGTGTCTAGTCCGACACGCCAAGGACGTAGAAAGTTCGTGAAGGCCGAACTTGAAACCGTCTGGTCGTTATTGAGGCGGACTTTGTCAGGTTACAATTACATTACTGTCCGACAACCGGCTGGTTCTGGTGCTTAGTAGGTGACACACTGACACCATTCCCCAAGTGAAACACGACTGATCAACGATGACTTCGCTTCGGAACATCGACCACACTTTCTGGATTCGAAAAACTGATTTCAAAGTCATCAATATAGCAATTCAGTCGATTTTTACTATCATATTGAAATCACTATCTGAATAAAATACGTTTGATTTGCAATAAGTATTCCGGGATTCAAGGAATTGAAACCATACATGGAAAATCATCGGTAATAGTCAAGTTGATTGATACAATCTACTTGAATGTATCACAACTGAGTATGTTATACAATTTATTTATCTAGTTACTATACTAAAAAGTACGATACTAATATGCTGTAGCGAATTAATATGTTAGTGAAGCGGATGTATAAGTTTTCGTTATCGTATTTTTCCCATGTTAGTTCTTTATGAATTTCTAAGTGTATATGTGGAACAAAATTAAAATAAAACAATAAAATGATAATAAAATTTTGGGATGGGATTATTGGGGGGACTTTGCGGTCAAAAGTCTAGGTCAGTTGTCGTTAAGCGTTTCGTTAAAGTCAGATAACATCAAGCTCGTGACTGGTCTTGCTACGGGGAAAATTATCAATGATGAATATGTAATGGTTGTAAAATGAAAGCTTACTAATTACCATTTTCTCATAAGCGTAAGCTACCAAGGTATAATTTGTTTTAATAAAAGCACAGTTAATTATTTCTACTGACAATTAGTATAAAAGCGTTTATAATTTGTTATTTTTCAAGCAAAAAATGATCAAATGTCATCGGTTCGTATTTCAAAAATCAAAATTAAATTAATAATACTAGATAATGTCACGAAAGTTATGAAATTATTTTATTCGTTATTATTATTTTTATTATTATCAATAAATTTTATTTGTAGTTAAACTGATCCACAAATTAGTAAAATTGATTTAATGAAAAGTTAGTGTTAATGATTATATCGCAGCATGATGCTCTGACAACCGTGAAAAATTCTGTGAATTGAAAACATTACTAGACCTTCTGACCGTTAAATTAAAACACACAATCAAAATGAATAAAAAATGTTTTTCTATTGTATTATCATATATCTGTACATTTTTGATATTTTACAATTTGCTTTAAAATGAAGTATGAGTTAAATGTTTCAAAAAAGGGGACGTTATATCGATGAGTTCACTTGAATTTGCCACGACTGAAATGTGACATTAATCTAGAGATATTAATTTAATTTCAATAATTTAAAAAATTGACTGTTTTTTTATTTGATTCTCGGCACACTATAATTATAATAAATAAATAAATAAATAAATAAATACTTAATGTTAATTAAATCGTACTTTTAGGATTTTAATAAATTAAGTGAGTCGCTTTTGATATTGAAACTGATTTCGCCTCGACAAAAATTGTGAATTTGATTCAACATACTAAAATTATTTTTATTTCAAAACATCGTATAAGTCAGTCTTCTTTATAGCTGCGCGTGTATCGCGTACCATCTAACGATACGATCACTATTCGTTTACGAACCCTATAAAACAAAGACGTCAAAAGAGCAAACAACTCAGCCCATTCCGAACCGCGATACGCAATACATTTACATACACACCTAATTTTTCAAATCATATAAAACCGCAACGATTGGACGTCGAACGGGCTCAGAACGTAACGTGACAAATCTACATAAATTCGGCGTACTAGAAGAGGCAAAATCGTGACTTGACGTGAAAGAAAGAGAAATAGAACAAAGAACGAGTTGATTGCACATAGTGTGAACATTCCACATAACTATCTGATCATTTTGGGCTTTTCGGCGGCGTTAGTATTTTTCTGGACTTTCCTACTGGACTTTTTGCGGTGTTGGTGTGCGCTCTTCCCCCTGCTCTTCTTGCCAACAACACTTCCGTCACTCTTCCTCCCCTTCACCGACTTTGACTCACGTGCTCCTCCGGTGCGTCTGGCGTCGATCTCGTCGCCCAGGATCTCTTCGTCGTCGTCGTCGTCATCGTCCTCGTCGTCGTCGTCTTCGTCGTCGTCGTCTTCGGGGTCTAAAGCGTCTTCGATATCGTCACCGTCGTCATCGTCCTCGTCTTCGTCATCGTCGGAATCGTCAGCGGTCGAAGCCTGTACGATCGGTTGAACGATCTGAGGCGTGACTACCTCACCAGATTGTAAAGGTTCTAAGTCTGTCGCTCCGTCGGCCAACGATAACTCCGAGGGCTCGGCTCCTTCTTCGGCACCTTCGGCGGCTTCAGCTGTGGCTTCTCCTGCAGAATTTAATGTTTCCTCGACGATTGGGACGATGGCTGATGAGACTGGTTGAACTACTTCTGGAGTGGCGGCGATTGGTTGAACTGAGCCGGTGGATGGTGAGACATCGTCGTCGTCATCATCATCGTCCTCTGTTGAAAAAAATAAAATATGTTTCAGACATATAATTCGAAAAGTATTTTCAAAGACTCACTGAAGTCTATTTTTTGAAAAACTTTCATATTTTTAAATTGATGTTATGCAATATTTAATCAAAAAGTTTGAATTCTATTTACCTCCGAGGATGTCGTCGAAAAACCTTTCCAAATAATCGTCGTCATCATCATCATCTTCGTCGTCATCATCTGAGGCATCATCGTCTTCATCGTCGTCGTCATCATCGTCGTCTGTAAGAAATATAAAACGAGATATTGAATTTCAATGGAAATCATCATTTTGTATGAACACATTAAACGAGAGAGCAATTCATACATGCTAACGATATATCTCGATAAATTGTATTACAATCGCGTGAAATCACATGGTGTCGTGATCAACAATGATAATAACTCGGAGAAAAATGTATTAAAACAATGCAAAAAACGTTTAATTTACACATAGAATTTAAAACACGCTTGAAAATAAGAAAAAGCGCGTGTAAAAAACATAAATCATCATTTACTCGAACACACCTCGTTAAATGCATTCTGAAAATTTTTTCAACTTTTATCTCACTTCGAAATACTTAAGTATAACATTTCGAGTGATTTTTTTATCTCATATAATTAGAAACTAAATGCGATTCTAAATTTTTGCGTTTCATTAACGAAAACAATAAAATCTATTGCTTCTTTACTATACAATAGTAACACATTATTTAAACACTTTTTAATTTATCCATATATCTCAGAGACAGCATATAAATTCAAAACACCCCCATCGGATCTCGAAAGAGCCCAAGAATGACCTCTTCCACCACAACTACAATACAAACCGACAAAACTCAAAACAAAAACCACCGATCCTACCCAATCCTCGAACCGCACCAATGTCAATCTCGATTTGTGGGGCACGCAACAGTTATGGTAATTGTCGGCGACAGTCGGTCACTAATAGTCGCGGCCACGATTTAAAAATCGAGATGGCCACAAATGGACCGGCCTTTTCTTACGTGTGTGTATGTGTGCCTCGAATAGTATCGTATACGAGAATCGTCAGCCCGGTCAGTGGGCCGTAATCGCGAATTCTTTCGCGCGAAAGTGACGGAAGCCGGCGACCCGTTGGCGAAACGACGCCCGATTCGCACACGAGCGGTTTCGATATCCGATTTTGATTTGAGGTTGGCGGAAAAGATCTGATGCGTCTCGTTCGTTTGATGTTTGGTGAATTCGTTATGCGAGCCGTGTCCGAAACCCATTTGTTTCGACCGATCGACGCGCGAACGTGTTTGAATTCGCTGTTTAATCGCTTTTCGATATGATGACCGATTGACGATTCGCGTAGTCGGAGATTGAATTTTACGCGTTGTCGAGATTTCTTTTTGGGGAAATCGGCATGTAAAAGCGTCGATAATTTTCAAAGTCAGATGCATCAAATTGAAATTCAAGTTAATGGCACTGTACGTATTATATACATAAATTTTCCCACAATTTATGTTAATAGAATGTTTAAAGTAGGAAAATGAATAAAAATATAACAGTCGACAACTTTAAAAAAAAAAAAACCGGTCGTGCGGAAAAGTCACAAAAGACTTCAAACAAGCCAAATGATAAATTGATGAGAAGTACAATCAACAATGCTTTCGCACGCAAATTCAAAACTCAAATAATTAAATTTTTTATATTTAACCGTTATTTTACATTGGGAACAGACGAAAATATAAAGATCGAGACCTGACGATAACCTCGAACGGAATCGTCGAAAAATATAAACGAACCACAAGAGCTCATTCCACAATACAGCATAGAGATGCGAGTCTCGACTTTTCCTTTCAACAATAGAACGTTCATTCACATCTCGTACATTCTCATGCAACCCAAAGATACACGCACGAACATAAAAGTGCAATATCTGCACATTCCAAGAACCGAGTTTCCAGTCGATTCTACAACATTTATATATCTACAAAGCGACATCGTCGCCAGTTCATTGAACGTCGCACGACCTTCAACGACCACGGCATCGCCCGAGAAAAACCACAGCCACGTTTCATTAAGGTTGCGGGGTCAGGACTCGTCCGGAAAGTGTACCGGGGAGGTCTCGATTAGCATAAGTATGCAGGTGGTGGATACGTTCGCCAATGAGGCCTATGTGGGCCACCGCGATCCGAGGAGAACTTTCACGAGGCGTGCCAAAAGACGCGAACCGATCAGCTGTGACTCGGCTGCGTGGTCGAGGACCACGTGCTCGAACCACGACCGGTTGTCGGACGACCCAGCGAAAGAAGCCTGCCCGACCGGTGGTTGTGGATGTCGCGAAAACCGTTCGCGATTGTACAAAAGTGGATGGCTCGATATTTGAATGGAGATGAGGTTTTTTTTTAGGTTGCTTGTGAATTCTATGCTGGTGAATATGCTATGTGTAATATATGAATGATTGAGTTAAAGTTTTCACTATTGAAAATTTTTAATAAATATATTGATTGAAAGTTTCGATATATTAAACGAGCGATTTGATGAATTATAATTTTGAATAATATAACGATTTAAAATTGTATTAATATTTTGCACGTTGACGTAAATGAAACATTGAGCACTTTCGATTTTGAAAAGCACGCAATATCCAATACATATCATAGAAAGTTGTTAATTATTTTTAATAATCACATTCAATATACTCCACACACGATTTTTAGAATCTTTCGCATTTCGAAATCTTGTAAAAGAGGTAACGAAGACGGAATTTGTCACGGAAATAATTAAAAACGCCACGGTTCAATGTCATCGACCGTCCGCGGTCGAACCATTCAACCGAACACAGATAGAATTTCCGTTCGAAAGCTCCCGGAGACTTAACGCGGACAAATCATCAAACTCACCGTCATCGAGGGCATCTTCTATATCGTCGTCATCGTCATCATCGTCGTCGTCATCGTCGTCATCATCGTCGTCATCGTCAGACGAAGCCGGCGATGCTCCTGCTGACTGTCTTCCCTTTTCTTGTGCGTGTTCCAAAGCTTGTGGTTTCACTGGGGCATCTTTTGGTTGGGTGATGGGCGAAGCCTGTGTTAAGGCTATCGCCATACAACTCACCAGTAAGAATAAAAATGCGACCTTCATCTTGCAAACACCCTATGAACAAAGAAATTTTTTTATCAGTATTATTTTGTATGGGAAATCAGTATTCTTTATATTAGAATTTCATTCATCATATTCATTCAAACAAATATGTGAAGTTAAGGGATTCGAGAATAAAAATGATATTTTAATTATTAAAAAAATATTGAATATAATTGAGTTTTTTATGTTGCATCGTGAATTTGATGAAAATATAGAAATTTATCGGCAATAATTTGTTTTAATAAAAAATTCTCCCAAACTCTCATAACTATTATCTATCATTATATTTTCAATATGCACATATCATACAGAAGCAATAAATAATATCACTCATAAAAAGAAAATCGATACTTTTATCACAAAAAATCCGGAGATCATAACGTTCCAACTTAACCGCAGATAAAAACTGTTTTAATAACGAATGCAATTTTCCGACCCGTCAGCGTCGCTTTTAACAGTTCCGCTGCAATGTTGCACTTGCACTGGTTTCTTACACGTCTTCGAATCCAATGATACATATAATACACGCGTATACCGTTCGAGGTGAACCAACTCCGCATCCTGCGAAGCCTCCCCCGCAAATTTGCATAACCGCACACGCATCACACCTCGAGAACAAAACGAAAAAAAAAATGACAAAACGAAAATAATACATGCGCGCTCATCATTCGCGAAATAACGGTAGTGTCGAAAAGTCATATGTGTCGCGTATTTGAATACAAAAAATATTTTTCATAATCGTCGCGATTGAAGTTTGGAAATTCGATCGAATTTTTTCGTATGCGATCGTGGAAAATCGCGCGTGAAAACGATCGGATCGCAAAATTTCCACGCACGCATCACACGTGAGGGTTGGCGGTACGCCGTCGGACAGACTCACCTAATCCGGGTGCTATCCAACACGGTAATCACTTAACACTGCGCGTCCGTGTGCGCGACCACAATACTTTATATGTGTGCGCGCGGAGGGGGCGTGGTGCTGGGCGCCGCCGCGAGATGTCTCCTGCGTCGGCGTGTCGGCGCGAGTGTCGCGTGCGCGGGAACGCGTCCCGCTTTTATACCGTTACGTCACGGGCGACACGTGACCTCGTCCCACCTCCCGCCTGGGACGTGTGGCCGGGCTGTGTTTGGTGGTCGGTAGGCGTGTGGAACCTTTTTTCGTTTTTGTGCAATGCCGAAATCTGTATTTTTTTTGTTAATTTTCGTTTGGATAAATTTTCGTTTTTTTTTTATATGATGCGTTGATGTTATTTTTATACTAGTAAATAGGCTTGATGTTAATAAAAACGGCTGTGGGTTTGCTAAGAAACGGAAAAAACGATAAAATGTGAAATTGCGATTGTGTGAACCCGAAATGTGTACCCGATTTGAATATTTAATATTTAATTAATAAAATCAAAATAGTTCATTTGT
>JAOXNN020000072.1:162198-181395 GCA_028571205.2 Hydropsyche betteni | reverse complement strand
AATATTTAATATTTAATTAATAAAATAAAAATAGTTCATTTGTTATTTGTTTGTGACATATAGGCAAAGCCAGAGGCAGAGGCTACCCGATGCCCGTACTCGCTTTGAATGTTTAATATTTAATTAATAAAACCAGTTTATTTGCTATTGACACAATTACGACATATAGGCAAAGCCAGAGGCAGTAGGTAATAAGCATCATATCATAGATGTTAACTGTACACGCATATAAAGATCATATTCGAGAAAAAATCACGAGCGTCATCGAACGAACGAACACACAGACACACACACACACACAAACACACAGAAATCTGCTATTATATATAGGGGACTAGTAAATAGGCCGGATGTTAATAACAACGGCTGTGAATTTGTTAAGAAACGGAAACCGATAAAATGTGAAAACCCGATTGTGTGAACCCGAAATGTATACCTACCTGATTTGAATATTTAATATTTAATTAATAAAATCAAAATAGTTCATTTATTTGTGACATATAGGCAAAACCAGGGGCTCTAGATAATAAGTATCATATTATAGACGTTAACTGTATATGAATAAAGAACATATTACTATAAAAAGTCGCGAGCGTCATTCGAACGAACAAACACACAGAAATACGTGATCATATATAGGGGATAACACGAATCATTGAATATACAGTAATCCCCCTATGACTTCAATATAGGTTCGACGTTATAGGAGAAAATTTAGGAAATCAATAAATGAAACATTTTCATTTTTCTTTTTTTTTTGGAATATTTCTACGAGTTAATTGTTTTTTTCAAATACATATGAATTTTTTTTTGAATTTTAATGCATTTGAAAAAAAATACGTTTTAGGGGGGGAGGACGCCACAGATGTTATAGGGAGATTGCTGTACAATTATAAGATTAAAAAAAAAAAATAATAGATTTTCTGAAAATCGAATGAAAATTTATTATACACTAGCAGCTTGTAGCGGCGACTTTATGAAAATAGACTTAAATGATTGTGAACTGATTACAGTAAACCCCTCTATAACGTCCCCCCCCCCTCTATATCGTTCAAATGCATTCAAATTCTAATTTTTATCAAATTCATTTGAAACAAGTATTTAGTTAATCCGTAAAAATGACCAAAAAATAAATTAAAATTGAAAAACCCTAACTTCCTATAGCGTGGAATCTATCTTGACGTTATAGGGGGGTTTACGGTATTTATTTCGATAAAATTATCATTTTTCTCAAAAATATTACGAAAAATCGATCCAAAAATCATATAATAGAACAAATCGCCCATAAAATGAATAACTATAGTGAAAAAATCTGGAAACAACGCGAGTTAATATTTCGATTTCATAGATTGGCAGTTTTCAAAAAATGGCTCACACAAAACACATGCGGATGCGCCCATAAACAAATAGAATTTATTCCAAAATGTACTCATCGAAATACTTTAATAATACTTTAATAATGGAGATAAATAACTTTACTAATATTTTAATATTTATTATGTTTTAAATTTACAACAATTGAAATTTGTAAGTGGCCCCCGATGTTTGTACATTTCGGCCAAAGAGGCCCTCGTATGCCAAAATGTTGGAAAAGCCCGTCATATAGTATTTTATAAAAGAATTGTAAAATAAATCGGTATGTTTGGCTGTAGTTGCTCGAACTTTTAGTCGATGGGAGATTAATGCGTACTGGTTATAAAGGGGTGGTTTGAAATGTAAACTGAAAAAGTGAAACCAATTGCTAATTTTATGAAGAATATAAAACACATTTACATATCTTAAATCTGGCATATCCAGTGTTATGACTTGTGCTTCTCGATGCGCAAATTTTTGATGCACCTAAACTTGTTTCTTTTGATATTGTTCAATTGTTTTTATTTTTATTTTTAATTAAACTTAAAAAAAATAATATTTTAATAAATGTAATAAGAAATAATCATCATCTTGCCTCTTGAGTGTGTTGAAATAACACATTAGAAGACCTTAAGGAATAAATAAATTCACATTGTCGACGTATAAAGATTGAATAGTTATGATATTGAAAATATTTAATTTCCTCATATTTTTATATAAAAAGAATTAGATGTCCTGCGGTATTTTTATCGCTTTGCAAATGAAATTATTTTTTCTGTACAGTGTAAATAATGTTGCTACACCTTTATCGATTACAAAAATAAACTATGTAAAGTAGTATTTATTTTGTTAAAGGAAAATCATTCCGAAAAGGTTAGTTTTCTATCATGAGGCGGATTTTTTAATAAGAATATGTAGGGTTAAAATCTTGTTTATTGAGATGTTATTTTATAATGATGGATGGAATATGATGTTAGATTTTTTCACGATGAAATTATTCCATGAGGGGGGAGGGATTTTTATTATTTCATGAGGGAAATTCTAGGATTTTTAAGAAAAATGGTGTTTTACATGATAAATGTAACTGAACATGATAGATCAAATATATTCGAAATATGTGTAAAATTTTAATACATGGATGAAAAATATAACGTAATGAATTTATTCTTCAAGAATCTGGAATTTTCCGACAGTATTTGGGTATTGATTTGTCGAGAAATATTTTTTCTTTAAGATTATTAGTTTCTTAAAATAAATAAATATAATTTTATTGAAATCGCACAAAAAAAATTAAATTTTCCAGCAAACTTTGGAATTTGAAGCGAATTTATTTTTGTTGCAAAATGCTTGCTAATTCCACAAGCAAAGGTCAACTGCATCATAAAATCCATTATGAAAGGAAATGCTCGTGTAAAAAATTAACTAATCGGTTACGAATAACAGTTTGCGTTGTAAAGTCATTAATAAAAAATATATATATCAATAAAAATACAAGGATGTCCGTGAACTAGACACAGCCAAAACGATAAATTAATTAACGACGAAACGGTGCATCTTCCGTTATTAGAATTCTCTTATAACAAACTTGATTTCCGAAGAAGAATCTTTCGAAGTGATTTATAATCAAATTTTAAGAACACAACTCCTTTTACATATTGGAAAACCAACCGTTGGCAACCCCTACATCCGATTCGCCGCATGTGCGAAGTGAAAAGGCTCTCTCGTCAGAGACGCGAAGTAAAATCTAGATCATCGCTAATCGTTCGCACGGACGATTTGAAATCGATACGAGTCCGATCAATTTCCCGCCAACAGCAACAACAACGACAACGACAACAATTACCCGCGGACAAAACCAGCCAGGAAAACCCGCCCGAACTTTCTTCAGCCGCCTTTCAGCCGGATATTGCTTGTTTCGACGTTAAGCACCAGACATGACCGGCACGCGCTATATTTCACGATAATGGCCGCATTGTTGTCGATTTCGTGTTAAATCTGCGCAAATTCCCCCGTTATAACGACTGGATGATGGCCGGAACGATCGTCTCGATGAGCCACAGTCACGCGCTTCGCCCTTTTGTGAAAACAGTGGTAAACCACACAGTAAAACTGTTAAATTTTTGCGATTCGAGTCGTGCATGTCTTCGGGTATCGTCGTGTGAAATTAGAGTTGAACGCGACAATCGATGATCGAGATAATTGCCGTTGCGTGGGGCGTTCGTATGTGACGAGCGAAGATTTTATTTTAATTTTTTAAGCATAGAAAGTCGGATCGTTTCAAAAGCTAATTGAAGAAATCAATTCGAAAAGCTCGAAAATTTCATATGTAAAATCGGTGTTAAGTGCGCGCTCGCTGAAAAGAAAAACTCGACCGATCGACATACCGAAGAGTGTCGATTTCAAAAGCATCAATGCATACGATAGAATAAAAAATGCAAAATCATCATAGCACATCCATACAAAGTGCAACATAATAAACGCGATGCGAAAATTCCGATGGCGATACGACACAAAGAAAGTGGAAGTGAACATGAGCTGAATCGTACGACGATTTTTAGAAATTTCCACGTACCGAACGGCTCTTTCTCCTTTTATGCGGAATAAAGCACCGTTTTTGGTACCTTTATAGCCCAACGTTGCAATATCGGATGCTGATTCACATAATACGAGTGATACAATGCGAAAAAAATAGAGATACATTCCGCGGTCGAGGGGAAAGTCTTTACAGTTATCCTTATTATTCATTCAATAAGTTTCATCGGGTTACATTACGAGCCTAAAACAAAAAATGTATTCGACATACACTCAATCAATATGAAAGTATAGGAAAATTTTATAACTTTACTTATTTTTCTGCTACAAAATAATAAAATAGCTTCAACTTCTTATACGTAAGTGGAGGAAATGTAAGTTTGAAATACAAACGTTCTTCTCAGCATGAATCGTTCAATTCACACCGTGATGTTTTCAATCTCGAGTGCGTTTAGTTTAATGGTCTCATAAGTGGGATAATGCGGCCTCCACATATAATAATCGAACATTATTGGAGCTTTCCATTAATGCGAATCGCATTATACAACGTCACTTATATAATTATCGGTGAAAAGTCGAGGCTCGAATTGGTCGTAACGATTTGTCGTGCGTTCGAAAATTTATCTCGCATCGTATTGGGTTGGTTGTACGGCCGTTGACAATGACCTTGTTTTTCAAAAGTTGTTGGCTGAAAGTCATCGATTCAATGAATAAATAATAATTTAATTTCTACTTTTTTGACGTTTTCATTTCGTGTTATCAAAATATTTTCACATCGATCCATTCGGTACATTAATTAAATTTTTATGTATTCGTTTGAGGTTGATTTAACCTCCATATTCGAGAGTTAACATATGAATCATATGAGTTCCAATTAAAAAAAAACACTGAGGAAACGATTAAGTTTATCTGACATTAATCGAATGTTTGAGTTTATCTCAGTTCACTTTTTAAGAAAAGACCGTATAAAGATGAAATCAGACAGAATTCCTTCAATTGTAACAACCACGATTATTCCATTTAATTCTGACATAGTTCAAATAATTGTTTAAAAAGTCTTTGTATTAAGTGTTCCGCAGTACCACAACTAAGTCGAATCAGCGCTGTTTTAGAAAACATTTAGAAATTCATATCAATTGCACAATTTTCGAATGTTCGGATTTGTTTACGTTCTTGAAATGTGGATCGCACGTAAATGACCATGTTCATCTTAACCACTCTCCAATTAGAGTTATCAATTAAATGCATATAATGCACAAGAACAGTAAAATCATGAATTTTTATTGATATAAATTATTGAAGTCATTTATGAACAGTTGCTTTGAAATAACTCTTCATGATTTCTCTCAAATTAGGATTATAAGAAAAATAATTATTAATTTAATTATAATTATACAATCTATATTTAGTTCTTATAATTTTTTTACTTCTTGAAACTCTAAAGTGTCAAAAAAATATATTATCGGAAAATATATTTGCCCTACTTTATATTTTTTCGATATCATTTATTAACGAATTTACGACTCAATAACTTTTGAATAATGCATAATATCATTTTAAATAGAAAATAATAAAAAATGTAATAATGTATTGAACTGAAATGAAAAATATTGCATGAAAACTAAAGATGGATTCTTTCTATAGTTCTATTTTTATTAGAAAGATTTGTAAAAATATTTTCTGCTACTTCTGAACATTTTTATTCATGTAAACATATTTAAAATGTTACTATATATTATTTGAAAGTTATTTTGAAAGATAAATTCATTCATAAATATATGATATTGGAAAAATATGGGCGGGCAAATATTTTTGAGCGGCAGTGCATTCGACGAAAACCATTTTCGCTAGATCGGGACATAAAACCGCGTCGCTTCGTTTACAGTTTTACATTTCAAAACTGTACAAACAAACCGATTCATATTCAAAAAACATATCGCCTCCCAAGCACAAAAGCCATGAATGAAAACCCGCACGGCACCGCTCAACATTCATCTACGTCACAACCGCCGGCTTTCTTCGCACACGAGAAAATCCTTCACGATCTTCCTCCTTCACGTTCGGGAGGATTATAATCGAATTGCGGCGGATTCGATAACCGGTTTCCGTGTTTGTAGGTCACAGACGAGAGTTCAAGAATTGGAGAAATGGAGAGGATGAGGCGGCACCGACTCCACTGCCGCCGCTGTTCAGGTCTGGACTGGTACTTTCCAAATTCCTAATAGACCGACGGCATGGTCGGCTCGTGGCGGTGGCCTTTATGGGATCTTCGGAGTGAGATTGATTAAACGATGGGTTGGGTGTTTTTAGTGTGTGGTTATCTCCGGGTTGGCGAGTTCTGCAAAGTCTCGGTGAGATTGAATGAGAAAAGTTCTGATAAATTTCAATATAGATAAAAAAAAACAATGGTAAGAGTATCATTTGAAGAATCGTGTAGTTTTATTTCGATCTTATTGAATTAAAAAATAAAAATGATAGTTAAATATAAAAACTGTATATTTTCTTTATTGATTTTGATGAACTAAATAAAAATTTTATTTATTGATTCATGATAAAATTTTCGGTTTAGTTTGTTACAGTAGAAAAAAAAATACTTTTCACATCTATTGTCTTATTATATAATGTTGAAATTATACATATAAATTTAATAAGTAAATTGAGAACGGATGTAAACCTTGCGTGTCCTATGCATATCAAATTAGTTCAATGACATTGTAATGCGGAAAAAAAATGTATTATCTTAAAAACGAATGGATTTCGTTTGTTTCATGTATCAATACAAATCATAAATGCTTTGTTTATTTTTGAAAATATTTTCATGAATTCACTTGATCCGGTCCTGTGCAAGAAAGTGACACATAAGTAGAAAATGTATTTATTTTGAATGAATCAACAACACGAATACTTGCATAATAATTTATTTCAATTGAAGTCTACTCGAAAAATGGTTATCTATACTTTGAATCAGTACATCAAATTGTACATATGTAGTATATGCAATTGACCATTATGTGTAATTTGAAATTAATATCAATTAATTGCAATCATGAAACACTTTTAACGCTATTAAATAGAACGTATTTTAATTGATTTTTCTGCAATTTAACAATCAATTAATTTCGAAATATTGAATTTGGAATATATGCTGATATTACTTACGAAATTATTTGATAAAAATACGTAAATATAATTCAAATCGTACTTTAAAATTTATTTTATTTTCTATTGATTAATAAAAATTGAAATCGTCCAACTTTATTAGAGACATCTATATACGAATTTTCATTTTAAAAAGAATTTTAGCCTCATTTACGATTGAAAATGTTTAAAAAAACCGATTCCAAAATCAATAATAGGTTTGTTTACAAGCTGTTTGAAAAATACTTTTCGTACAAAACAATTTATTTTCCATCAAAAGATGTCATGTCCGATAATGTTTTTGCTGTATAGAATTTAGGAAAATATAGAAATATCGTGATTATTTGTTTTCGCAGTGAATTTTCCGAAGAAAGTAGTTCGTGTAAATATATTAAAAACTTTAACGTACATGTGCAGATAAACATTTCTTAAGCGCAATATGCAAATTTTTTTGAACAAATAACGAAAGCGATATCGATTTTAGCACATTTTGTGCAAAACTTGCGCAATATGTGCATAATGTTCATTGTTTTTTATGCATATGCATGAATATATGAAAATCAAATTTACTACTTGCTGTGTAAGCAAATAACAATTTTTATCCATGATTCAATACTGTTGACATCTTAGCACCATATAAGTTTAAAAGTTACGCAAAAAGCCACCATTTTCACCATTTAGCAATAGACTGTCGTTCAGGCGGATTCTCCGAAACAAAATCACATGATTTCACCTATGAAATATTGTTTTGTAAATAAATATTATTTTTCGAGGAATATTTTTTTGTTTTGATATTTCATTATAAATATTATATTTACAGTAATAGATTAGTTGAACAAACACATTTTTCTGGCTTACCCTGATTTTAACTTGTTGCAAATTATTTTGAAACATAACTAGGCGGGAAATGACCTTTGGAAAATTCTTTTGCATATTGAGAAATTTCGATATCACATGATATTTTTTCATCACATACGAACGGTCATGTGATGGGTCATCCATTTCGTGACGTTTTGCATACGATATGAGAAATTTTCTCATAGTTTAAATATCATTATTCGTTACAAAATCTTGAATGTGTCATACAATAGGCAAATTAGCGAATTAGTGCCGATTTCGATGTTTGATTACGTCGATCCTTAATGACTGTCAGATTAATTCGTTTACGTAGTTTTATGATCGTTTACAATATGGGAATATAACAGTGTTGTAATTGCGGTTAATTGACACAGAGGTCGTTTACAAAACGAACACGTTTCTCATTGTTAGTTTTTGTAATATGAAAAAATATGGAAGTAATCAAATTAAAGCGCGATTTTGTTTTATTTATATATGAAAGACTGGTTGACATATCTTTTTATTTATTTTACAAGATTTATCAGATATTTTTCACTGCCAAAATATATCTGCATAATGTTTTATGCATTTTATTTCCTGAAAATGCACTCACTCGCACACAGCGCCATATCTTTGTACCGTAACGGAGGAGAAAGCAATTGTCGCGCATTACACAAAGTTTCGTAATAAAATTGTTCTGCTAAAAAAATTAAAACGAATTATTTTTGATTGAAAAGTGAGCGCAGAACCGCCATATAAACAAACAATAACACACAAACTTTCTTGCAAATAATCCATTCATAAACAAAACCGCAGAGTGATTACGAATCGGTGCGCCCACGCTCGACACATTCCATCGGCCTTGCCCATTGCACCGAATAATGCAGCCAGAATTGGAATTAGCCAAAGAGGTTTTATCGACATGGGAGTACATGTGATCGTGAACTTGTCCGGTTACCATTTCATATATATAAAATAATAAACGTGGACTTATACGGCGCGTTGACCACTTTCTCCGGTAAAACGGGAAGGAATCGATAGACCTTCGTCGTCATTCTTTCACCAGACCAGTTCTTGTGGTTCGCCGACGCACGCACGTTCGATTTCAAGGATTTTCCCGAACAAACATGTCATACGACACTTTTTTATTCGATTCGTTATCATATTCGTCGTTTTTTTATCGTCCATGAAATAATATTTCGATGCATTTTTTGTTAATTTCGTCATTGAAGTTGAAATTGATTGAATACATTATTGCAATGAGTATTTTTCATGCTTCGAATGAAACATATCTTTGACACTTTTTAAAGTTCAGCATTATTAGTCGAACACAAAACATAGTAACCCAAATCTGTCTTCAAACGTGTCTTTAATAATATGATTTTACTAATGTCAGTTTCATAGTTTTGGATAATCCAAATTTAATTAAAGATGTTTTAATAGTTCAAGCAGTAGCGGCTTGTTTTTAAGGACAAGTAGGGCTGCGCGCCACACACATTTCTCGTAATAAAAATATTATAGTAAATAGCTTTAAAAAAAATAAATTTTAAAATATGTACGCGATACCGTTAGATTTTTAGACATTTCATTTATATTTTACAAAGTTTGCTTCAATTTTCAAATAATATTATATATGAATGTAGTAGAAATATTTTTTCATTTTTTCGGGGAAAAAATTAAGGGAACCTTTGCACCTTATGCCCACACTTCTTTGAAGTCACGAGCCGCCTCTGAGTTCAAGTAATTCGTTCAAATCACTATCTATATCTATGATAGCAATTATGAATCAGTAAAGGTATTTTGGTAATATTGCACCTTTACAAGAAATCAGCATACAATTTGCCATGTATAGCTCGAAGGCCTTTTTACAAACGATATCTAGTCGTGTTGAGCCTTGGATAGTCGAAGATGACGCCATTGAGCATTTGTCATCGAAAAGATATCTAAGAACGATCGCGGAAGTAATGTTGAACGACTTGCCAATTGGAAACGGATAAACCTAGATAAACGAATTAAATTAATACTCTTAGGTTAAGTAACCACTACGCGTATATTCATATACTAAAGAAACAAATTTTAGCTACGACGATTTCAAATAAGTAATTTACGATATTTACATATTTACATACGATATTGACGAGATTTACATTGTTTTCTGTTTGATTTGTGAAATAACTTGTATTGTATTTTCAAAAAAGTTTAGTCGTACATTTTATAATTTATTGAAAAAAGTAGTTCGAAAGTATTTTTTTTATTTTAATAAATACATTTGATCGTTTAGAAATACAATATATTTAAAATTTAAAATGGAACATAGAAAACTTCACAAAATAAAAATCGATGAACGGCTAAGTCTCAAACCCATTTAGTTAATTCTGAAACAAAAATATTCAAATTGTAATGAAAATAAGGAACATCAACGAACGGTTAGGACACAAACCCATATGTATAATATTTCAAACGCAACTAGTTTCGATATGAGATCTAGAAAACATTATAAATATTTTTTTAAGATTAATATATTTAATGATTTAACTGCTTTGTGAATAACTATGAAGCCATTTAATCTGGTTTCAATTTGTTGTAAACAATCGTGCTCGGCTCAGAGGTCGTCGGAAAATAAATCGTTCACTACTTTATAGGTCACACAAATGTTTGCAATTGTAGATGAACTATTGTTTTCTCGTGATCAAGCTTTTATTCGCATAGCAAAAATATATACATTGTAAAAATGTGCGGTTAAATCGTGATATCGATGCTCCACCTGCACACGAGTTAATCGATAAATTTGGAAAAAATAAGAACGTTTGAGAAAAAATTAACTGATCGTGTCGTAGTTAAAGAAATCAGCGGTCTTTCTAAGCATTAACCTAAAAATTGTATCTCATCACGATTGAACTGAAACATACATATATTTCTGAAAAAATCTGTAAAAATGGGTAAATACTCATTATTTACTTTTTTTTTTGCACATTTTATTTATTTATTTTACTTAATTAACGATTCGTTTAAATATTTGTTGAGATTTTATACTTTTTGTAACAAATCGAATTGTGTATATTAAATTTAAATACATGACGTAATTTCAAAACTTGCCCGAGTCGTTCTAATCGAATTCTAGGATATCTGGAAACAACATTCTGGTTTGCGTAAATCATGTTCGACCCGAGGCATAACGTAAAAATGGAAAATAATGAATACTTTGCACAATGACAAATCGTTATTCAAAAACAGTGATTTTTTTCAATATATTCACGTTTCGTTGCAATAATTCATCCATAAATTATTTTAGGGTCTTCGCACGATTTTTCATTTCAATAAAATATATGAAATATTTTTGTCTTATCGTAAAATTAAAAATATATGTTTATCGTTTGAATGATCTTTTTATTTTGGCATTCGTAAGGTTGCATATTTGGGTTTTTATATTAAATCGTAATTATAAATTTTTAATATTGTATCTTAAATTAACGAGTTTACTAACAATATGAATAAAATATTTATAAAAGAGAATTAAATATCATTGAATCTTAACAAAAATTTAAGTTGCTAACATCTTAAATTGGCTTATTGTTTTTTCATATCTAAAAAAAGTATTATTAAAAAACCTGTTTTTTAAATTCCATTTGGTTAATTATCATCTGTAGATTAAATCGGCGCCTATAAGTTATATTTGGAAAATGTTTTTTTATAACGAATCTAATACGATAGTATTACCATAATTCAATTAAAAAAAGAATTCCCAACTACCGAAAATATTTTAACGCGTTCATTATTGATGTCTACAATAATATATCATGTTTTTTTACGATCTGTCAAATAATAATCCATTGTAATTCCAAATGAATAATGGTATGAGTTTTCAATTTCAGAGGATGATCTTGATGTGCATTAGGACAACAAAGACGTCATCCATTTCTAACTAAAATTATTATTAATGATCATACATTCAACGTTAATTTATGATTTTACCTCATGCTTTTTTTCATGAGCCGAAAACAAAAATGGAGAACACCTTTCTCCTCGGAAATTTTTACGTAACGCTTTCTTTATGAGTAAACACAATCTTCGGCTGAATTCATATACATAAAATATGAAAAAAGTTTCACATTTCAAATATTTAATTAATTCAAAATACACGCCCGAAACAGTTTTAATAAACATTCTTGCAAAAATTACAAATTATAACTGGTTTTGTATAAAATAAGTAAACGTTACAAATTATGAAAATAATTTCAAATCAAATTGATTAGTGAATTGTAAATTTCTTATGCATACGTTTGGATTCATTTTCACATAATTACTTCATACTAATATGTGAGTCTGTCGAAATATCAACGAACGCTTTATTAGCAAAATACAATCGAAAGGCAAATACATGTGTATATATGTAATTTTATATAACCTATGCAACAAAATAAGAGTCCAGTGAATGTACTGCAATTATTGAATTCCGATAATGCATATCAAAAACTATTGAAAGTCCATAACACGAATATTCGATGCAAAACTACTGGAAAAAAAAATAGTCATAACGGATTTGATATAAAATTCCCAAATCTTAACATCGTGATCATCGAATTTCAAAATACGACGTTTAATGAGACATTTACGACAATGACCTTCACATATTTGGTATACGTTTTCCTCATTACATAGGCAATGCAGTCGTCTTCGAAGCGATACTGGCAATCGAAATCGTTTCGCGAATCTAAAAAAATTATCGAAATCGACAACGAGCAAAAAGTAAATCGAATCATATTGTTCTTGTTTTCGCGGTTTGCGAAGACGTTCTTCGATTACATCACCGTCAGTCATTATTTATCGATTATTGTTCTGATCCGGTTGGCGAATGTTGTCATTTTGTACATTTTCGTATAACGCATTGTTTCATTATTGTAATTGTCGTTATTCGGAAATACCGTGGATGGTATTGTTTTTTATTTGTCGTGCGAATTTAATCAACTGATGACTTTGGACAATCGAGCTATTTTGGTAGTAATACATATTGTTAGTCTTCGAAAGAATGCGGTTTTCATTATACTAAATTACAACAATTTGACATTTTTTTTGAGGAAACTACTAAATATTTTCCTTCTACTATAAATAGTATATGCACAATTCCATAATTCGACTGTTTATGCCTAGCAATTACTTTGAAAAACAAAACGTACCAGAAAAAATTTCGTTCAGTCAGTCTAATATTATCCAAATCAATGGTACGTGTTCCAATAAAAATTAGCTACTAAATAAGGCTCAGATTGGATTAGAGCCAGCACTTAGCGCCACACTATTGCACAATCGAAAAAACTTGTAAATTTTCGACCCGGAACGACGATGAAATCGAAAAAATGCGTTTCGAGAGAGTGTGGTAATTTCGTAACATGATCGTAGCGAAACCTATCACATGACCGCATAATTCATAAACGAACCCGTTTAGCACCACGTGCTTCAAAACAATTGTCGACATAAATATTTAGCACTCGGTTTTATTCAGTAGAAAGCTGAAAAAAACATTGAATATCGTAAGAGACGTAGCCCTAAATCTATTTGGATATTCATCATTATACCAGAATTGAAAAAAAAAATTACTTGAAGGTTTTTTCAATGAAAATTGCTAAATGATATTTTGTATCAGTAAAGGCGAAAGAATTATATGCTTTGAAGGGAAACCAAAGTTTTGTAGTAGTAAATCGCTATCAAAAAATTTTATTATGACATTTTTTCTTAAATTATACATCGAAGTATTTGTAGAATTTTCAAATAATAACTATTTTTTAATAAGAAAATGGTTCAGTTTATAAACTACAAAAACCACAATAATTACTAATTCAGTCAATATAAAATAAAGTTAACTCTCGCAAACATCAAACGACAAGATTACGAAATTTTTCGAAAGAATTAAGTACAAGTTTTTCATTGTTTGATCTACCATAAGAACAAGTTGTATTCGACATACGTCCGGTTGGTAATCACTGGAAAAAGAGAGAAATTGATCACGTGTTTGCCGGTAAAACGGAATGTGGAAGAGTGTGTTATGGTCATTATTGCCGAACGTTACGTCATCGAGATAGTCAGGAGAAATGCTGACGTGCTTACTATATATTCTCGAGAAATAACTTGTGGTGGTGTTTCGATTAGCTTTTGATGTTTTGATGTATTATATTAAATATATTATTATATTAAATATATAATGAATGTGAAGAATCAGTTTTGTATTGAATATTATATGCTTCTTGAAAAGTTTCGACTGGTGTGTGTGATAAATTTTGAGTAATTTATAAAAAATGAAAAATATTTTTAAAGTTTTCTTTCAATTTGTTTTAATTTCAATGAAATTTATTTTGCTGATATACAGATTTTGTGTACATGTGTATTAACAACATCGCATAATCAAATATATGATAGTAGTAAACATTTTTTCTATGCACGTGCAAAGTGACCTAAATTGTGGATGACGAAACTATGGAGCGCGTGCTTTGTAAATAAACGACATGTAAAAGCTCTGAAAAAAAAAATCTACACAGAAACAAATTTATTTTATCAAACAAACTGTCTTTGTTTCCAAAATACAAAATTTATCACATATCTGTACATTCAAAAACTATATTATTATCAAACAACAAATAATCAACCTAATAACTTTCGCGTATATTTCACAAAAACAGGTACACCAATTATCAGGCTTTATTTCCAAAATAATTGCCAATTCCAGTGTGATATATGAAGCCAATAAATCTTGACATTTGATTGAGTTCGATGTCTATCGTAAATTTTCAATAAACGCTATTTTGACCTCTAAAGAGTTTGATGCTCTGCTCGACATCCGAAGGTGGAAGTTTGTCCATGGGAAACCGGAAAGAAATAGAAGACGATTCGAGGTCACGAAGACGTGCTTTTTTATCGCCACATAGTCCGAAATATGTTCTCGTGTGTCGATAAAGTAAAATTATTGGGAAAGAAAGCGAACGCATCTGTCGAAACCACAAGTTTACGTGCCTACGACGTGGAAACCTCAAGTTCGTCTATTCCAATAGTTGGCGAATTTGTGCAATAGAAATTTGACACTTTTTCATGTCACTCTTCACAGAATATAGTTTCTTTTTAAAACGTCTCGAGAGGTGTGAAAGTTAAAAGTGTATTTTTCCGAACGAAAGCATTTTTTTTTTTATATTGGAGAATATAAATCGCAGTCGGAACATAATATTTGATTTTTGTAAATCTATGAACCCGAAAGAAGATAAAAATTATTTTCATACATTTTTAAAGTAGTTCAAAGATCTAGGAAAAATTTTAAAGAGATGATAGGTCATATTATTTGGAACATTTTAAACCAAAAATACCTTAGTTCAAAGTATCATAGTTTTTATGGTTTAAAATGCTCCAACTAACATGACCCATCACCTCTTTAAAACTTATCCTAGACCTTTAGACCGTCCTGTACATTCAAATACGAAAATAAAACGTAGGCATCTTTTTAAATATTTTATCAACTTATATTATATCAACCTTATTTATATTCATCAACTTTCGACAATCATCTTCACCGCTATAATTTAAAAATAGTTTTAATATCATTGCATATAGACAGAAAATTTTCTTTTTCGACCACTCCAGTGCATACATCAATGCGAGAATACGAAAGAGTTTCGAATCCGGTTCTGTCGAAAGTGACCGTCGTGGTCCCTGAATGCGTTCATCTCGCATCACATCCATCGTCATCGTCCACATCCTGATCCGGACCGGCTCCGATGTTAAATATTGTCGATTACGGACGGCGAAAGTGCACTCACTACCCGATTGTGGGTCAGTAAAAAGGGAAACTTCTTTCGACCACCGGTGCGATTCGCCTCCGACGAAAGTGCGAGTCCGACCAAAGTGCTCGAAATCATGCTCGAAGCCGAACGTGCCGATCGTCGAGAATATTTTTGTAATAACGTATCATCGTTATTCGTAAGATTTTCTCGGTATTTTGGATGAGGCTTCGCACAGTCACTGCTTTCGTGACGTAACCTGAGTTATCATCGTGTATCGGTTAAATTGCCGTTGAGCACGGTAGCAATTGTCGAAATTGCGTAATTTGGATGTTGAGCGTATACTTTCATTCATAAAATAAAGATAAACGAAATAGATTGAAAGTGAGATACAAATCCAACGGTCTCAGTTGGCAATAAAAAGCAGTCGTCGCGTTGTTTTGAGAGAATTTTTTTGGAAATGTGTTTATTTTAATATGATTTTTATATTTTCGCGTTGAAATGTAATGAAAATATTAATTTTGTTTACGAAGGCATAAAAGGAAAATGATTTCGATATTTTTTTATCGAATTACGCACCGTATTTTTTCTTACTAAAAATCGTGTGATGTATATTTAAGGAAGATGCGTTAATATTATTATAAAAATTTGATCAATGAGGTGTCGGGTGTATCAAAATACTCAAAATATTTTTTGTTGCATTATTTATCCTCATACATTTCCTCGTATATAAAAAAATATCTAAAATGTTTAAAGATTTCTTGCAAAAATTTATATTACCAAAACAAAACAATAAAAACATAAAATACCACATAATTCGTATATAAATAATCGAACGAAATCGCTTTTATTTAACAAATAAAAAACACACATGTACGTTAAACCGTGAATATGATAAACACACCCAGCACCCGGATCCTATTTAAATTTTTCACATATTAAGCGAAAACGGAATGTGTCCGTGCGAATCCGACTCCTAAACAGTCAAATATTCAACAAAACTTCTATAAACACCCGAAAATCGTACACATATTTTATCTAAACATCATTTGAACGTTTCGAACGCTTTTCGTGTACCATAAATTCACTTTGATCGATACGACCCGCCTAAGAAATCGAGCGAGATCTGACTTTCGACTAACCTTGGCTCCGCGTGTATTCTTCGAAGACAAAACGTGATGATGACCACATCCGAGGTAGGAAAAGTGAAAATGTTTCAAGAAAGTACCATAACAGCTGCGAGGGTGTGTCCGAGTCGACAAGCCTTGTACATTTCCGAAGCGACGATTTCGTTTTTGAAAACGTCTCGTATCGGAAGGTGGTAGAATGAATTTAAAAAAAATCAGGATCTGATCTGTTAATTGTCGTTCATGAAGTCGTAAAAACCGTGCATCTTCAGATCGATAGATTCTATGAAGTAATGACTCGGTGTTTGCTAGATACAAAGAAGATAAGGCTGTTTATGCAGAAATAGCACTTCTTATGAATCCGGATTTGATTTTATCCAATGTTTATCGAGTCGAATTGGAAATACCTGTGGATAATGGTGTGGTGATTCATCCACAGGAATATCCCGTATCCTGTTGCGTGTTTGCTGCGTTGGAATGATAGCCTATCGAAACAATATATCAATATGGTAATTTAATTATCTGCAAAACTTTTGGTAGTTTCGTTTTTTGTGGATGTTAATTTTGGCGTGACGGTTTTGCATAATGTGTTTGTGTGTATGTAGGACGTGTCGTATCAAAAATATATTCATCACCAGTTCGTTCGGAAAAGAGATTTCCAAAAAAATGATTAGTGTCGAAAGATATTTATTGTCGCTAATTGAATATTTTTATATAGAAAATAAAAAAAAGGTGTCACAATCGGTACGTGTATCTTGATGAAATTCGTTCTCATCCATAAACAAAATTAAATAATATTTTTTTATAAAAATTAACATTCTTTGAGAAAATGAAAGTGGCAATTTGCGTATATTATTATGAATATGATGGGAAAATATTTAAAATAATTTTATAACTGTTCACGTGAATCAATACGAAAAAAAGAACTAAAATACGACATGTAGTACAATAGATTATTTTTCTAAAATTCTTATTAGATTTGAGTAATTAAATTTGTATAACTTCCCAAAATATATTGCAATATATTATATCGCAAAATAAATTCAAAGTCACGACCTTTTTTTACTAACCTATCATCACAAGAATAAATTTGAACTTCAATATTTTCCGGCTAATATATTATGTTGAATTTCACAATTATCACTTACACTTCCTCAAAACTCTCGATACCAATTAGCATTTACAACCTTCACAGCATTTACCAGAGTTATAACCTAAATATAACCTTGTTGGACAATTTTAAAACAGCTGTAGCAAATCGAATTTCATTTCGTTTCCAATAATTACAACCGATAAAATTTCACAACTGCCACGAAATTTATAAACATACATGTAAAACCTAATTTATAGATATGATTATACGCAGGGCATACTACGATAATAATTAAATTTGAACTATCTAAACGAATGAAAATAGAAATCTACACCTTAACAATTCTATTGTTGCTATAATCAAATCAGACCCTATTGATTTCAATCAACACAATTTATCAAATTTCACAATTAACATGTATGAATGTACATCCTTTCAGCACCTGACTCTAATTAACATGAATTTTGAAGGATTTACAAAATCCGCAATCTGATTTAGGGTGACAGATTTTTTTTAAGATATTAAAAAAATAATATTACAATAATAAAATGATTATAACTCTGGTTTCATCAAGATATACATACATAGTACACATAGTTTAGCAATCGTAGTGGTTTTTATTGAAGAAGGTTATTCAATCGACCCTTAAAAAAGAAGTTAATTCCAAAGTGCCACATATTTTTAATTAAAGTACATTGAAATCGAAGAAACCTAAAGTATAGAAATTAAATATCACTTAAAACAGCCTTCAAAAGGACACAAAACTTTAATGAATCTTGTACTGAAATTTAATACGACAAATGAATTTATAAATTTCATTATCGGAATAATTCGAAGAACCAAAAAAGATTTCGAGACTTGCCTATAAAATTGCGGACACGCAAAAACATATTATTAATCCAACGATATTCCACGACCTTCACAAGTACTTGAGCACCAATTGAAACATTGATTTACAATAAAAACAATAGACACATAAATTATAAATTTATGAAAAGACTTCGAAATCTGCAATACTAAAAAAATACCGAAAATAATATAATAAAACCGATATCCATAATTTTTATAGTTAATTAATTCATAGCACGTGAGGGATTTTGATAACAGGTGAAAAAATATTACAACCTGCAACTCAACAGAAATTTGAAATTTTTATATTTAACGACGATTTTTTCGTTTTTCTTTGTTTTCATAAATCGAGATAGTTGGAATTATAATACAATAGAATATATACTATTTTATAATTAATTATAGATACAAAATTTATTATGAAAGAGAATTTTATCATAAATGAAAATATGAACTTCAGCCTAAATATTGCTCCGATCTAGTACTATCAACAAAATATAAAAATACATATGTA
>JAOXNN020000072.1:146648-157320 GCA_028571205.2 Hydropsyche betteni | reverse complement strand
TAAATAACTTAACCTTTTAACATGCAAAGATCGAACCAAACATCCTCTTTATAAACAAATAGTTCCCATCTGCGAAAACAACGGAGGTATTGGGCAATGTCGAGGATGTGCCTGGTCTTGTTTTGCAATAGTCTCTTTTGCCATTGTTGTGTTACACTTTACAAAATGCGCTTTTTCCCATCGGACCGCGACGTTGATGCACTATTTCGCACCGATGCATAAATTTGAAATTTAAAGAATTGCAAAAGTCGTGTCGTTGATTGTCGCGAAATTTGGAAACGTGTGTAATTGCGAATTTTGGATGTGATAATCGAATTCATGCGAATCCTCGTTGCGGTTTTTACTGTTGGATTTTTCCTATTAAATTGTATTATTGGGGTTTTGAGGAAAATTCTACATTTTAAAATGCATCTTTTAATGCTTTCATAATAAAAAATTTGAATTTTTCTTTTGATATATACTATCAAAAAAAAAATTCAAATTTTTGATATTATAAAGATTTTTCATTGATTTTTAATAATGAAAAAATAGCATAATATTAACAGGTAAAGATTGAACGTTCAAAAAATATGACCGATATATTCATAACCACAAAAAAAGTTATATTTTTCCTTATAATTCATTGTTGTAGAATGTACTTTATTACGGATTCATAAGAAATTATTGCATGATATATTTGTTTTGTCATATTTTTTCCGAAATTTTATTTCCGTTCGTTTTCAAATAATGTGGTCACTTTTTTAAAATAGAGATCGTTTATACGTGATAACTATTATAAATCGATTCGATAGAAAAATATTAATTCAAAAATAAAAATATGAGAATCTATAAGAGTAAAATTACCAAAATCGGCGATTGGTAGTTGACAAAGTCTTTCGAAAAAAATTTCGAAATGAAACGTGGGTTTTTCAGATGACTCCAAAATTTCCGATCAAATTCAACAAATCGCAAACACAATTTAATCCGCAAAACCGTGAATGAATCACCATCATATGCAACTCCAAATTCACCTAAAAAAAAATACGAATTTGATATATAACGTTACTCAGACGGCCTTGACAGCAACGGTACATTTGCATCATTTCGATTTTCGCTTTTGCATGCAAAACCGAAGAAGACCTCACCGGCGAATTTCTCGGAACGAATTACACAATACCCGTCTAATTACAATTCGATAATCCGCCGTTTTGTTTAGCCTTAACCTTAAGAGATCGAGACGAGCCCGATAATACCATATTATGAATAGGGGCCTTGAAGGCCGATTCTGTTGCCGATGGAACTGTTCGTTTACCGACAATGGTGTTTTGCGGACAGTTCTCTATGTTGTTTCTAGTCGCGTCTTCTCGTATAAGTGCGAATGAAGTCGGTTGAAAGGTCAAGGTGGGTATCGAACGACAGCCGTTTGAAAAAATTCCCCGCCAAAATTGATAATGTCAATATTGTTGTAAGATGATGGAAAATTTTCGATCTTGAACATTTTCTGTGGAAATTTTTGAGTATACGTTAAATATTGAGGGACGTATTGTATAATAATTAAATGTGTTTTTTCTTGTATAATATTATATATTTAATTGTTTCATGTAAAATGTGCTCCATTTAATTTTTTTCTAAAAAAACGTAATTATTAGTTTTGTCAAACTTTAAAATTTTACCTTCGTTTGTCTTCGAATTTTTACGGCTACTTTTTTCGATCGATGCCGTCTATTGATTACACATGTTTTTTTCCCCAGTAACACATTTGAATTTTTTTATATTTTCACAAAATGATTATTTCTAAATATATTTAACGAGCGACTTGCAACAAAAAACGGAATGTAGCGTCATCATTACACGCATACAAACACGTAAAAAAATGATTAATGAAGATGTACTTTACGAAGCGATTAGTGTTACTTACCGTGATTTTTTTTCAAAATCCTCCACATTAAACATTACATTTTTTCAACAAGAACGCATCAAGTTTCCTAAAGCTACGACGATCTGTTTCAAGTTGAATCTCTTTCACGCTTTCCTAAAACGGTCGATTATTCACACTGTTCGTATATGACGGCCGCACTTTTTTTCACCTAGAGGTCAATATTTTCTTTATATCCAACCTGCCGAATCTTTGGAGCCTTCGGGATATTTTTTTCATAGAATTCCGCGGAAACGTTGACCTCATACGAAATCCGGATATCGAGTGCATCGCCTCGTACGTGACTCGCAAAACGTATAATATGTATGATAAATGGCAAAAAACGAATTTTTGCTTAAAGCATCATCATCTGAATGGTTTATTGGAACTATGATATAATCAGGATGTGTTCGACATTGGACATTTTCGTACAAAAATTCTCGTATTCGTTAGAATAATTTGTTTGTTGTGCGCCGTCAGTGGGTCAACTTTCACTTGTAGGTCAAATCGTTTTACTCTCTAGTACGAAAAAATTACACGCCCACACATAATATATACGAATAATACGTCTCTTTTGATTTTCTAATCATCTTATAAATCATCCGCTTCGTAAAATTTACATCGACAACATATTTATTGTATGGGTTTTACAACCCTTTTATGTGTGACCTACATTGTAGTGTGATTTGAATGAGGTGAAAATGAGAACGCATTAAGTCCACGCAGTAAGTATTTGAAGTTTATTAGATGAATTATGGTTATTTTAAAAATTTACTATCGTAAATTTGATCGTATAAATCGATCATAGTTTACATTTGATGTTCTTCGCATACTATTTTAATGGCAGTGAAAGTATTATAAATTGTTTGTCAACGCAGCATTTCAGTATAGGATTAGAATGGAATCGATTTTTTCACAAAGGATTTGCATCGAATTGCATAAATCGAGAAGAAAGTGTAACACAATACGCTTGAATATCACACTTATACAATATTATATATCAAGGAAGGAAGCTGACGCGTAAAAATGCGAAAACTTTTACTTTCGATTTCGTATAACCGATGAATTTCACTCAAGGTGGTGTCGAACACGGTAACAAGATCCGCAGCTTTTCCGACGAGTCTTCTCTTGCTTTTTATCCGTCAGTTTTTTGTTAATTATTATACAATTTGTACTATTTTTTTTAAGCTTTTAACTTTCGGTCCATCTCGATTGCATATCGTAACGTTCGCGTAACGACAGCGGTCGCGTTACGTATTACAAGACACAAATATTTGGAACGTATGTAATATTAGAATCGAGATATAATCAACATGTTAGCATTCCATGCTATATTTAAATTATGAAAAAAAAAATCGTCGGCATGAATTAAAAAAATCACGAGAATGAATATTAGCAATTTTCCCACTATCGAATTGTCAAAGTCGTGCTTCGTTTTAATAGTCTAACGTTGCGTTGGGTGTCCTCATTTTTTTTTCATGTAGCCCGAGATGAAAAAATGAAAATATGAATTTTGCGAAATTCGACGTTGCAGAAACTCGTCGTCTTAATATTTTTGTTAAAGTTCATTTTTGCAAATTAGCGAAATGTCGTATCGTTAGGCGCCGCTCACTCTCTAAAATTAAATTGCGTAGGTCGGTCCGGTTGCAAATTTGCGTTTTGACAATGCTTCGCATTTTCAATTTGAATTAAGATGCCATAAAAATTCGATTAACGAAATAATCGTAAGACACCATTGATGTTCAAAGAAACTACCCATAAAATCTGAGGTGATAAATTTAACATTTTTTCTTCGTAGTTTTCCATTTTCCATTAACGTCAGATGCATTTTAAAGTAATGACCCGTTTCAAATTTCAGAATAGAAAAATCATCGATTTTCCGTACATATTAAATCTAAATGTGTTTGTAAATCATACAAATATTTCAGTTATAATTTGGTTCTAATTAAAAAAAAATACTATTGTACATTATCTAAATTGAAGTAATTTATAAGTTACGGACTATGCACCTGAAGTTGACTATTTCTCAGAAAAACGTGAAAATTAAGGTTTTGAAAATTGATAATCTTTCGGAAAGGGAGGATATATATAAGCTATAATATCTATTAATCCGACATAAAAACATTCTAACTTATTCAACGTTTTTGCTAAAAAATGGTTTTAGCTCACGTCGAGAAGCTTCCATGTTTCCAACTTTTTATGACTTAATTTGTAACTATACGAATTG
Source organism: Hydropsyche betteni (assembly GCA_028571205.2). Classification (NCBI taxonomy): domain Eukaryota; kingdom Metazoa; phylum Arthropoda; class Insecta; order Trichoptera; family Hydropsychidae; genus Hydropsyche; species Hydropsyche betteni. Next base: position 153,199 of record JAOXNN020000072.1, on the reverse strand, counting down.
TTATAGAGTCTTATGTTAAAAAATTTTGCTACCTTAATATTACCAAACATAATTAACAACATGGTCAAGTATTGAATCATGATCGTGATGATTTCCAGTACTTGAATGGGGTAGAAAATTACGACGAAAGCGGCAGTTTTACAATATATCTATTTCAATATATTCATTATGATCTTATTCTACATTAAACATCTTCAAATCAATGACAATTTTTCCGATGACAAGATAGCTCGAAAAACTCATCCATACTCAAAATCTTCCACTCAAAACCTATAAACCCCCGAAACACCGATCCATTCATCTCAAACGGAAGCACAGTATCGGTCATTGTGCAGACACACACATATAATATTATATTACACTTGCGCAGACACTTCACTTTCTTTCGCCCGCGGCTCATCGATGACTTTGCGAAACACTTTTACCCACTCGAACCGTTTGTCCGTTCGTTTTCACCGGGACAGGTGTCGCCAACCTCTTTTTCAAACACCGGAACCCTCTCCAGCGAGGGTCTTTCGGCCGTCTGAAGCCCTCTTTCGTGGCCCTTCACTTCTTGTATGAGTGATATCAAACGATTGTCGTTTCTTCGGTTAATGATGCGTGCTTGTACATTCGTCAATTTTGACAGGCGACTTTCGCGCGTGAAAACCGCCTTATAACGATGTCTTATTAGCATTTTTGGCTAATATTTTCTTTCTGTGATATCTGATATTCTCTGTGGTGGAATTGGCATTGAATTGTTACGTGGTGATTAAATTTTATTGATGTACTTTGTTGTTTAATAGAACATTGAATGTAGAAGTTTCTTTGTTGGTAAATTACGTATGTTTATTCAGTTGTAACCGTTCTTTATTTTAAACGAATTGAATTTCTATAAATGCCGCAAAACAACAACAATACGAAACTCTTTTAATTAGTAAAAATCAACATTGAATTCGCTTTCTCTAACAATTCGCAACGAAACCGCCGCACTAATTCGTTTCGTCAACAATAATTGCTCAAACGAAGCGTATGCACCTTTTCGACTTTCTACAAGTACCATGGAAATATCGAACAAACAATGAACACATAAAAAAACCACAAATCCACGTCCCCGATTAAATAATGCATTTTTTCTCAGATTCAAATGTGGCGCGAACATTTCAAACCGACCGAGCACCCTTGACATTCTAGCATCGTTAAAGTAGCATTTGACCGGCCTTTTCGACTGTTGACATTCGAATTTAATTATTACGTCAATTTGATATTATTTTCGTTACGCTTGGTATGCAAATGCGTGTTTGTTTATTTAAATTCTTCGTAGGAATTCCGAGCCATGTGACACAAGTATGGAAAATTTACACGATTTCAAATAGTTTTCGTGTTCATCAAATCGAATGTATGGGATCGTTAATGAGTTAGAATTTTAAAATAGGTACTTTTTTTATTTTAACTGAAAAGACATACAAATTTATGCCGCGATTATATTTTATTGTATTAAGATTGATTTATTTATATTGTATATTGATACATGCAGCAGATGTCAATTTCCTTTTTTAGTATTTATTTACAATATCGGACTAAAATATTTATCGTTTTATCTATTATGGCAAGAATATATTAGTAATAAGGTGAACAGTTCAAATAAATGCATCCGCAACCGCAACTTGTTATCAATTCTTGAGATTATACACATTTTCTATCTCCATAATATGCAAGGCTATGAAACTCGATGCCCGTGAGATTTTCACGTGTTACGATACCTGTTTCTCATTAACAATGTCATTCGCACGTAAAATCGTCGAAATTAAAAATGTAAAAATAAGAAAACAAACACGAATTATTATATAAGTGCAGAATTACGCGAATTTTCCTCAACAAAATTGGTTTTGCACAAAATCATTGGTTGTGAAAAATGTGCAGTGATATAAAACAACAAGTATTATATCGCGGTGTCATCGCAAAAAAATTTCGTAAAAACGGATCCAAAATCGAATACGACCACTTTCTAGCTAATGTTGTTTAAATTTTGAAAGGGAATAGGCTAACTGTACTTCCGTGTGCATTGGAGTAACAAATTTTCTCGAGAAAAACGAGTGTAATTAATTTATTCATACAAGCTGACTTCTCAATGAGAAAAACAAATGTAGCTCGTAATTTATCAGTGAATGCAAAAGTTGATCAACAATTTTTTTTTTTCAATAAAAGAATTATCATATTTATGGGTTTTCGTCAAAAAAGCGGGTAATCGACCGTTGACTTTCCGCATTTAATTTTGTAACGTATTCGCAATGCCCACAATGCGGGTAGGTTGCAGCAAATGCCCCGCATTTCATTTATGATAAAAAATGCCATTCGTGATGCTTTTTGTTTCATGTACACCATTGTTACAACCATTTTCATACAATCACTTTGAATAGAAGCTTAAGAAAAGCGATAGAATAATAAATTCGTAAAAGTTTCAGCCGAATCATGTTCGCTTTCAAAATAGCACTTCAGTGAAAAGTAATCAATCTCTGCTGCTTGAATCTTTATTCTGTTAAGAGATTTGCTAGTACATAGAAATTTATTGTATTCTAAGAGAGACAGTGTTGTTTGTAATGCGGATTCGATTGTTCGACTCGTTTTCTCTTCGAATGAAGAAAGGCGTCGCTTATGACGAAAATAGTTCATTTTTAATTAAGAAATTTTAAGTAGTTCAATTTCTCTATTATTGACACGAATACTCGAATCTATATTGAGCAAATAAAATATTTAAAAACGTTCATAAATTGTCACAAACTCAGATTTTTAAATCGCGGATATACAGCTGTCTCAACATCTGTCACAAGGATGAAAATTTTCAATTTTAAACATTTCGAAATGTAATATTAAATAATAACATTTGCATATCATTTCACAAAATACGATATTCCTATTTCAAATTTGGTGCGATGGCGCGATCCTATTATAGAATATGGAAAATAAAAACGACAGCTGGCCGCGTTCGATGAAACTTTAAAATTGTTTAACATCGGTGTATCATTTTGAAAAAACACGTATTCATTATAGAATAAATACGAAGCTTGACCGGCCTTCACTTCGTGAATTATTTATCAAATCGGTGAAAATATGCAGACGTACGTTACGGACGTCACCAACTATACCTGTTTTCAGGTGAGAGGAATCCGCAGTAAACGAAAACTTCGACTGGTTTTCCTTCAGTTTTAATTTTTCTCAAAAATTTTATGTGTACGCGCATTCTCATTTGAATATTATGATATACATATACTGTTTAGTATTTAAATTGTGTATAGTATGCTGAAATGTCGCTTATTTGAAGTGATGTATATAATTGCGTGTTCGATTAGAAAACTTGGAAATTTGTATTTAATGTAGTTATGGAAATTCAATGAAATATTCAAAAGATTTTCTCCATGTATATGTAAAATGAGATTTCTGTCACTGTCCATATTCGTCTGAATATAGTAAGTTTAAAAATCAAACAAATGTCATTAAATAATATATTATTTTTAACGGCTTGAGGTACGTTTATTTCAAATTACATCCCGGTATAACTAAAATACGAACACAGATGTCAAAATCCACACCGTCATATTATTAAAATTCAGTATTCAATTTCAATAGAATCACCACTTGACAATCATCATATTGCATACTCACGATCGGCAAAAACCTTCATCGTCACGTAATTCGACAGCGCAACTTTTTCAAATGCTACGAAACGCCAACTGTTTTATTGACATTTTCGAATCACATTCAAAGGATCAACAATGTATGCTTTAAGATATACACATAAAAAACAAACGTGCAATTATACAACACGTCGTAATCCTTCTAGGAACGAACACAATTCATCGTCAACCGTCATCTTCCATATCTAGAATAAAAAGCGGAATCTTTTCCATAGAAACTTTTCATTAAAATATTTCACGCATTACATTGCTTTATCTCAGATCGCGAAAACAATGCGAAGAACCTTCACATAATTCGACAACACAATCTGAGTACAAACGATTCTTCGATCAGAGTTTTGAACACCTCCGATTAAAATCATCGGACATCCTCAACTCAATACATCTCGAGCAGATTCCACCATCCACCTATTGCCAGACAACAGCAAAAACCTTCGCATAATTCGACAACGCAACTCATCTAAGTCTAAAGGTATACCTATCGTTTAATTGGCGTCATTGCAACACGGGTGTAAAGTTTGCACTCACGTGCGTGGCTCGAATGCCTCATGGGCTCGTCGCAGTCACGACCGGCATCATAATCGCCTCGATAATATTCGCCGCATAATATTTTGACGTGTATTGTAACATCGGATGAGTGGTGTGTGTGTGTGTGTTCGTGGCTCGTGATGACACTCCTCGAAAGTGGCACGTTCGCTCTGCGTCTATATAAGGGCTACGATGTACGTAATGTGTCTATGCGAAAATTATTAGGCAATCGGAGATGTTGTGCGATGGTGGTGTTTTGTATTTGTCGATTTTTCAAATGTTAAAGCGTTAGGTCGATATATCAAACGATGGCCGTATATGTGCTCTGATATAAGGTTTGATGTTATTGGGAAATTCCGTTTTGTAATTTTGATTTAATATCTTACGCAATTGAAGATTGTATAATAATATTTCGTTTCGTTGTAGATTTATGTTTTCTACTGAAAATTTTATTATAATTACTCGTTTTGGTTATCGATGATGATTATAAATCAAAATCAATTTTTTTTAACTACGCACAATTGAATGTTTCACTTTCTCAATAGATCAATAGATAAAATATGTAAAAAAACTGTAATAACTATTTCGAAACGCAGCAAGCTTTCAACTGGAATATTTATATACTATAATTTTGATAAATATCAAGATCGGTTCAGCGATAGACAATTTCAATGTTACGTATGATCTCATAAAATTCGTTATATAATTCTATAGTATTGAACGGTGTCATTATCGGTGTTGCACTTGCACTTTTAGTTAATCGCTTTATAATGCGAACGATTGTCACGATTTTGTTACGCAGAAACGTATATTTTACACGTGCAGTTTTTCATTTACATAATATGTATGTGCTTTAGTAAAATGCATACAATTTTAAACTCTCGTGAACAATCGAAGCATTTAATATATTTATAATTTGACAAAGTAAAACATTTATTATGTAAATGTTTTAAAGTTTGCTTTGCAGTCATTATTTTCTGAATAATGTTACATAATTTAGTGACAAGTCGGTTGAGAATATTTAACGAAAATGAAAAATTGTATAATATATTGATGAAAATTTAATTCGAATTGATCGTTTTAAATCGCGTATTAGATTTTAACTTCAAAGCGAGTGACAAAAGTTCCGCAAGCTGTTTTCCAACAACCTTCAATCATTAAGAAATATCAAACCGACTGAAATGAATTGATCAGTTACGCGGACCGAAGTCGAATTCAACTATGGAAAACTGACGCAATTACTGAAAATTTTCCGCCAACAAACAAATCTTGTTATAGCAACATAATCGTCATCTATAAAAATAACGATAATTCCGTTCGTATTGTGAACTTCAATTGTCTGGAGGTCGCCCGAAGCACACTTTGCTCAATAATGCAATTTTAAGAGGCTCAATTTGAGGAATGTTCGAAATTATTTTAATATCTCAAACAATTATATGATTAAAATTCCAATTTTCAGTTTTGCGTGTTATGTCGCAGTCGGCCACGCCAGCCAAACATTAAACGATCGCTGACATTTTGTTGGTTCTTTTTTCGAATCGAAAAAAATTCGTGGCTTTTTTGCAGGCGGAAATCGGTTGGTGCGATATTTGCAGATCGTTTGTCTCCTAAAGAGATGTGTCGAAAAAATTCGCGAGAAATAATCGGTGTAAAAACAAGTTGAAGGATGTGTGGAAAAAATAGTTGCATATCGTATGCGCGACGCATATTTTTTTCATTACCGTTTTCTGTTTGTGTAAAAAATAAGCTACCAGTTTCTCTATTTATTTGTGGCTCTCTTTTCGTATGATAATTTTTCCGGTGAAAATGTTTTTCATGGAAAATTTAAAGGTCTCGTCGCATTTTGAACATCGGCCTCGTTTTTCACTTGCACATTATGCATTGTGTATTTAATAGGGAAACTGAATTGTCATCGTTTGGAATATTGAAAATTCAAATTGTGCCGGTCTTTTTTTTTAATGTTTTCTAATTGCTATTTTCATAATATTTCGTAATTTAAAAAGCTTAGCTGTGTCTTCATAATCAGTATTTGTATGCACATTTTTTTAATCAAACTTGCAAAATCAAATTTTATTACTACATACAACGAATCTATTATGATTGTATTGTAAACGAAATGGAAATTTCTAATATATAAATGAACAAACTTACTCTTCACACTGTCACTATTGAGAAAAAACTGACTAATTGCATCTGCGAGTGAAATTGAATTGATTACACGAACGTATATAGAAAGCACATATTTATGGCAGCACTAAAATTTATTACATACGCTCTAAATTTATTATATAGTACCACATAGATAACAAGCTTGAAACATCTTTCCCACAGAATTTTCCTTCAATGATA
>JAOXNN020000072.1:129761-145351 GCA_028571205.2 Hydropsyche betteni | reverse complement strand
GCTCTAAATTTATTATATAGTACCACATAGATAACAAGCTTGAAACATCTTTCCCACAGAATTTTCCTTCAATGATACAAGTACATATAACATTCAATAAACACTCCTAACATTAGATTAATTCCAAGAAATAAATAATCAACGTATTTGTAAACATTTTCATATTCATTTCTAGAAGTAAAAAATGATTTACTATCGATTATTGTTGCAAAAATTAATAAATTTCTGCACCATATGACGTTTTTGATCTGAGGTCAAGGCGAATCTTTGTTATTTTTTCTTTTACACACACACACACTAAATCAAATCGATCTCCATAACATATACACATTATGCAGAATAAATCGACGGTCACCCGGTGTCATCTTTTTTCTCGTCGGCCCGGTCTTCGAGGATCGACCTTCCCTGGTCTTTCCACTCTTCGAGATCCGGGTGCAGGTCCTCGCAGGATCCTGATCGTCATGGCTAATCCTCCGCAGTCATCGTGGTCTAGTGCGTGCGTGGTGCCACCCATTAAAAGTCGTTGTCGTCTATTTTCGCGATAGAGATCTGATAATTCGACTCGTGAAGGTCTAAGGTCGGTCGTAGACAAAAGACGGTTTAGATTTGCCCTTTCACTGGTGGTGTGGCTCGTGATGGGTGTAGGAAGTCTTTATGGTGTAAATGTTAATAGTTGTGGGTGATGTGTGAAGGGAATTTCGATGATGGGTTTAGAGAAAATAACGATCATCATTTTCGAGATGGACGTTTGTGTATAAATTTGAAAATTTGTAGTATTTGAGTTGATAAATACGTTGAGATATTAATGACCGAAAAATGACTTGGAATAATGATGAGGAAAGGTTTTTGACCTTTAAATTGGTATTGAAAATATTCGAAATCTAATTAACGTCGAGATTTTTGTTGAGAAAAGTTCAAATTATATTGATGTGGGATTAGTAAAATGATCATAAAAAGCATTTTATTTAATACGTTGATATATTTATTTATCGCTTTTTATAATAATGACTAGGAAATGAAATTGTCGAAAAACAAATGCCAAAAAATAATAACCTTAATAGATTTAGCATTAATGATCAATTCAATGAAACAGATTTGTCAAATTTGATATCAAAAATAATTTATAAATATACTTTATGTAAGAACTAGATAAAATTGTGTCATTGTTCAATTACGAATACGATTAAACTACATTTGAGTCATAGAATAATGATCCATTAGAATTCTACACGTCCATCAACTTACAACATACTAAAAAATATTTTTATTCCACGTGGATGTCAGCATGTACTTTAACTTTCACCAGAACATTGACAAAAATCGATTAGCATGCAATATACATATGTGGGTTACATCAATATTAATTGTTATTGAGAATATCATTGAATTTTTACGACTATTGTTGTTTTTTATAATAGCACTTGACTCTCAATCCCTTTCAATTCATTATACAATGTGATAAAAACATGATGGCATTGCACTCGTGTAACTTTCGATTTTAAACTACTGCGACCTTGATCGAACACAAAGACTTTTATTATGGTTGTTATAAGCGTTATTTAAAATTTAGAATTCGTTTGGAGTTTATTGAAGAGCATTATCGAATTAATGGTCCACGTCGAAAATGCAATCCAATCTTCGAGCACCGTAAAATATTTGAATAATAAAGTCGTTGAAAAAAATAAAATAAAAATTATGTCAAAGAATCTTTACGAACGGCCGGGGTGAAGGAAAACCACATCGTTGACGATTGAAAAAAATAATGATCATCACCAATTAATTGTTTGTCTGTACAATCATATTCTAATAATCGAAGATACATTCGTTATAAAAACGATGATTTTACATTCAAAAATCGAATTCTAAAACTTGAAAAAAACCATCGAGTCATCAATCTTTCGTAGATGTCACTTCGTAAACATTAACTAAAACCGCAAATGAATACATAGTTAAATTTAAACAATGCTCAATTAGTTTTGCGTGCACACGCCATCGCCTATTCAACGCCATTCTTCAACGTTACTTTTTTTTTCGAAAATTGATTTATTTAAACGGCATCAGAAAACCATCCGAACTCATGAATATGTAGCGATCGAAGATCTCATCATTCATGAGATAAAATCGTTGTAGAAATTGAAAATCAGGGTCGTGTCGATTATTCAAATGCGATCATGTTCTTCCTAGTTCACATGTAAAATCATCACGATGTCGATTTACGAATAAAAGAAAAATGTTCGCATTTGCGAACATCGCATTGAATGTTTGCATTTACATCGTATTGAAATTCTCGCTTAGTTCTAACAGTTATTTTTTTTTTGTTTTTCACAGGCCGTTGGCTGTTTTGTCGCTATTGTTATACACCTTCGCCTGTACAAATGCATTTTCTGTAGAAAAATCATCGGATCAAGGATATTCAATAAATGCATATGTATCCTTGGCAGCTCCGGCCGATTTGAGAAGATCGCTTTCATCCGCTCTACAAGCTGAAAGGCTTTCATCAATAGAAAGGTGAGTCTATTAACTTTTTAATGATAGAATCCATTATGACAATCTATTATATTGGTACTATCGTATTTGAGATGTAATTGAATCTAATTCAAAAATTAAATGTTGAATAGAATCGAAAAATTACAGTCGAATAATCGCACATACAATAGGAATTAAGCTGTCAGAGTTGAATAAAAACGATTTCATTTTAATTGGAACCTCTTGATTTCTCATCATGATGTCTTTTTACTGGTTTTACGTATCGTTTTAGAAATGATTTGGAATGGACAAGATTTCGAACGAATATTTCAATTGTAATATATTGATTTTCATGCAATGGTCAAGTTTCATATTTTTATTGAATCTTAAAATTTATTTATTTATTTTTACAAATTTGAAACTAAATAAAAATTCTTGAAAAAAATATACAATATAGATTTCAATTTACTTTAACTAGACAAATATCAAATTTCGGCACATCCACATTATGAAACCGCGAAAGCCGACAAACATAAAAAAAACTCCAACATTTTCCTGAAGTCAACGACCTGTCTCGCCGTCTTTCTAGAAACGCCTTTAACACAAAATGTATTCGATAAATTAAATCTTTCACGATTTTTTTCAGCTCAAACCAATCTTGTCTCGATGACGGCGTAGGAGGACCACCATGTCCGCCGAGCAAATACCGTAGTCCTACAGGAGAATGCAACAATGTTCGCCATAGATCATGGGCTAATCGAGGAGACGTCTTTTTGAGACTGTTGAAGCCAGAATACCAAGATGGTAATGTTGTTTTATCATATTTTTTTTACATGTCCAAAGAAACATTGAAATAGAATCGAAAAAAATCTCATAAATTATATGGAAACATACTATATGTAATTGATTTAAACACTATATTTAAAAATATATTGTTTTTTATCGATTCATCTGTACATAGTAACGATTCAATTAATCAATAAACACGTATCATTTAACGTGTTTTACTTCTTTTTTTGATTATTTTTACGTTCATTTCGTATTTTTTCGAAAATATTTCTCTACTGCATCCGCCGATATCTTAACGGATCTATATATTAGTAATTTAATAACATACAGATAGCATCGAAATGTTTCGCATTGTTGAACTTCAACGGGAAGTCCGCAATTTGCTACTGTAACGAATGATGACTTGAAGCGATTAGATAAATCGCATCTAAGTACTTATTGATGTTTTCGGATGGAAGATGATGTTAAATTATTCGCGTTGCTCAATAACCATTTTCGTATTGTAATTTTGTCCTTTGGGTCAATGTTAATTCAATTCGAAATCGTGTAGGACTGTTCGATTATTACATATTCACAAACGCAACATCCGAATTTGACGAATCAATTTTTGTATGTGGTAAGTTTTCCTACACATGAAAATGTGAGGTCGGAAAAAAAATTACACGTCGTTTCAAAAAACGAATTGGGTCGGTTTTGTACACGTTTTTCGCAATATATAACAATATAATTAACGTACTAAAGTGATCCGTTCAAATTTTATGGTAATGATATGTAATGAAATCGAATTATTATAAACGGATGCCGCTTGATTTTAATACGACAGTGATGCGTTCTAAATGATGCCATTAAATGTGGCGAAATGCGTTTTCAATTACGAAATACAGATAAGATTCTATAATTTACAAAAGACGAATTTTGACGTCCAAAAAAATATCAGTTACATAAACGTGTCAGAAGTAAGAATCGACCGAAATTTTTCACTACTCTTTCAATCGTCTACCTTTATTATTAATTCAATTTTTATCAAAAATCTATATATGTATATAAAAATGAATCGCCGTATGAAAACTCGATAACGGCTTGACCGGCATGGATATTTGTTTATTTCATTTGGTTCCCTTTAATTAACAGGTAGTTTAAAAAGAAAAATAATAGGGAAATTTCTAAAGAAAAGCTAAAAAAATAATATAAGTAATTTTGTACACCGCCACACCGCGTATTGATTGTATAGTGATGTGGTGTGTGTAGTACGCGTGTTTACAACGGGAACAACGGGCGCTATTTTAAGATGGAAAAAATCCAGTATTTAGAATCGAAGATCTATTGTTGGTTGACGGCGGATCTTCTTATATATGCAAAAACGACGGGACGGATGCAAAACACAACAAAAACGGGACAATCCCGGTGAAAACGGGACGTATGGTCAGCATAGTTTTAGCGAGACCAACGAACGGCGATTGTAGGTGATACGAAGTTCACCGGATCAGCTAGTTACATATAAATTGAACCCAAAATCAACCGAATCTTGATAAATACAATCCATGTACTTCATTTTAACACAAATCGACGAAATCGATGAAATCCCACGCACCACAACACCGGGAAGACACCGCGTTATACCTTCGCGAGACAATGGGGCCGTTTTGGTGTCGAAACCGGCACCGTTCGTGTCTCCGGCGCACACGCAGATTCGAATTTTACAAAATTCCCCCCATTTAAGCGGCGATATGCACAATGGTCTGGTCTGAAATCGAGTGTGAACCGAGTTTGCGCAAACGGCGAGACCGCAAAGTCTCGACGTTGCGCAACGTTTGCGTTTGTCTTTGCTGCTTGGAAGCTCACGTGCGCGGAATTGTGCGCCGAGCCCTAATGTCGGCGGATAATTGGTGTTTGGTTGTTTGCCGAGGTGTTTCTGGGTTGTTTATGAGTGGGAATTCGGTGGAGAGTCGAGCGGTTTTCGTGTTGGGAAATTTTCGTTGGGTTTGTGTGAGAACTCGGGTTGGTGGAGTTTTTGTGATGTTTGTGTGATTTTGTGATTCTGGATTGTATATAGTTTTAAAATAAATGGTAGTAGGGTGTCAGATTTATTAAAAATTTTATTTAGCTGTAATCCGGTATTTTTTTTAATTACTAATTAACTTAAATTTTGAATAAAATAACGAATAACTGAAAAAATTGTTTAACCAAAAAAACAACATTTTTCAAAAAAAACCGTACACATACAAAAGTAGATTTTTTTGACTATTTTCTAAAAAAACACTTTTCAAAAGTATTCTAAACATAAAAAATTATCTTTACCGGTAAATATTAAAAAAATTCCCAACTGTTATTTGGGTCATTTACTGATAATGAAATCCTTAGTAGGTAGAGGTTGTATTTGTATTGATAATTTTTAATTTGATCGACTCGAAAGATCAGAATGTTTTTAAGGAAAATTTTATTTTTTTGTTTTGTGAAAATTTCTTGTTCGATTTTCATGATTTTTATGAGCAATAATTTTTTAAGATCCTCGAAATCGTTTTCGTTTTATATTAGTTCAAATATATTTTAATTTCTCTAAAGGAAGATAAACATTTTTTTTGACTTCTTATAACTATAAGGAAAACTATGAAATTTCAATTATATCATATATAGGAAAATTTGTGTATTAAATCGAAGTTGGTACTAAAAAATAATCTATAAATAAAATTCTGATTTTTCACACCTACTACCTATCTTAACCGTTCTAATGAGTTTATTGACTCGTGATATAATCATATAGTTTTCCTTCTATTTTTTCACATTTCAAATATTTTTTTTGAAAACAAATTAATCAAATCCCTTTTACCTTACAGGCATTTCTCAACCACGATCATCGAAATCATTACCGACCGCCGAAGCAGTAGCACGTGCCATAAAAAGTGTAGCACCTCCAACTGACCACTTATACGTCAACAGCCTACTAGCAGCATGGGGCGAAATGGTGTTACAAGACTTAACGCAAACCGTGAACCCAACCATCGAAAAGGTACTTGTTTTATAATACAAACAACACACACGAATCAAACAAAGCCGCATGCGCTTCGAATGCTGATATGTGAGTTCGGTATTCGGTTGTGCAAATTTGTCGAATGTGAATTACGCAATTGTCGAACGTTTTCAGTCTGCGTCTGAAAATGTTTCCAAATCGTAACCAAATCGTTGCATCCGATCGTCCTTGGTCGGCAATCAAGTGCATTAATTAAATGGTTTACCAATGCGGATTTTCGCACGAATTGCAAAAGCGTTTGTGTATACGTTGTGCAAGTTCCAAAGAGATTTTCCCAATCGCGCTTTTATTCGATCGAAAATTTGTATAAAGTTAATTGATGAATGTTGTTCTTTTATCGTTTTATTTTTTTAAATGCATCCGTTGAATTTTATTCTTTTTGTAAGTGCGTTTTTTTTATAACTACACTCGTTTTCATATCATTCATATTATACATGAGTCACTAACTTTTCAAATTTTGAAAGTATTCATTCGACTAATAGATTATTGGAATTTCCGATTCAATAAACACCGTGTTCTGAAAAAGTGTGAATTTCCGTATTTTTTTTTCAAACTTTGCGGTTTTCGCAATTATTGTTATACGCGACATTTCTAATATAGATGTAATACTTGTTGGTCGATTGTAGTTGATCTTAACGACATGTTTATCGTAAAACGTGAGAAGTTTAGCGTTTCTAACTAATTGGCAATCAGTAGCCGACAATGTACGCAATGTGTTTTTCATACGGATAATTGTGCACGTTCGATTGAAATACCGTATTATTAGTATGACCGCTATTTGACTTTCTCCATATTAAAAATAATCTAAATGAAGCGCACGATTTGCATTTTTTTTTCATCCGTAAAAAATAATGTAACATCCTAAACCGCAACCTCGTTTTAAGTGGGTATTAAATGATTTTGAAAAAAAATTCTCACGATTTCTTTATGAATATTTAAGTTTAATAAAAAAGAGTTTCAGGAAATTCCCCATAGAATATAGATTAATCAAATAAATAAAATTAACGATAATATTGTAATGCTCAACTTTCATTTAGTTGTTTATTCGTTGTATTTCAAGGCAGGAAAGATAAAAAAGCTTTCACGTGTTAAAAGTGGTTTATTTGAATATGAAATTTAAATATTTAATTCGAGAATTTCAGATTATTAAGTGTGCAATTAAAAGAAACTATAAAAAATCCTTTGATACATATTTTAGATTTGATTCAAAGTTTCAATAAATTTTTTGAAGAAATTTAATGAATGTTCGAAAATTTTAAGTAAATATAATTTTATTTATTTATCAATTACATATTTGAATTTCCTCATTTTAAAATTCAATAAAATTTTAATAGTTGACACCGCAATAATTCTCAAAGTCACTCTATTACCCTTGACTTTGTAATTGACAAATATTTTTATGAACGACTACCGTCACATACGATATTTTTAATTCAATCCCGAAGTTTACTCTCATTAAATATTATATATTTTTATTTTTTACCCTTATGTCGATACTCGACCATTCGGCTATCCATTTGAACCATTTGACACAATTTATTTTTATGTTTCCGTTAAAAATATTTAAAAACTCGATCACTTATTCAATATTTGGATCATTGTCTATCGTTTGATATAATGATAAGAATTGATGAAAAAAAAAATCGAAAATAAGGGGATCGAAGTCAACTGGCCACCCATGTTGAATTTCAAAGTTACATTGTTGAAATATGATCGAGGGATATAAAAATTCACCAATTTTCAAAAAACCCAAACAGAAATTTATCTGAAAACGATCACGCATACCATCACCGTCGGTTGTGCAATTTCGTAACCGCGAAAGTTGCGTGGCGATAATATTGACACGCGGTTTTGAATGCATCGGAAGCGCATTGCGCAACCACCCAACAACTTTCGTTTCCGACTCGCGAACCGAGCAAAAACAAAGAAATTACGCTCGTCTTCAGCGTTTCGATCACGATCGATGCTCGCGTACTTTTTGCGAATCCATTTTCCTAAACAGCCTCTTTTCCTTAGAGTTTCCGCGTCGTTCACGTCGGCGGCGCACGATTATATCACTTTTTTAGGAATGTAGTTTCGTTCGAGAATCAAGGTCTGGTCGGGATCTTCCTTCCTTAATGCGTGTTTGGAAAAAATCTGTTTTGACTATCGCTTTAAGTAATGTTTTTATTTTGGCGGCCTTGTTTGTAACCTTTCCGTGGAAATTTTCGCGTTTCAGATCAGGTGTTGCGACAAGAACGCTCCGAGTCACGATGAGTGTTTCGAGATGGTGTCTGGAAAAAGTTGTAAGGAATATATGAGGACTATTCCTGGACGTGCATTGGAAAATTGCAAATATGGTATGTTTTGTTAGATACGTGTATATGTATTTTTTTTAAATGTTTTTTTTATGGTTTTTATTTGTTTTTTGTAGTGCAAAGAGAGCAGATGAATTTGGCGTCTGGTTTTCTCGATGGTTCTGATTTGTATGGTGTTACTGAAAAGGAACTTCGCTCAATCAGATTGTATGAGGGTGGAAAAGTAGATTTATTAGCTTGTAAAAGGTGAGTTTTTCACAATTCACTATCAATCATTGTTGCATTGAAAAAATTACAATAGCCTATAAATATATTTGAAAAGCAATTAAATATTTAAAATCATTAATTATATATTGTATGCGGAATTTCAATTAGATTAGTCTCGGTTGAATTTAATCAAATAATTAGTAACCCAAATGTTTTTTTCGCACAGATTATGAAAAAATGAATGATGATAAATGAAACAATAAATCATTTGAAATCGTACCCGCGCCTGCTTATGGGAACGAAATTTTGAAATTTTTCATTTTCAATATTGTTGCGCAAAAATTTATACATTTACGTTTCCGAATTATCTAACGAATCTAATGAATATTTCATCTGACGATTATAATAATTGCTGGGTAAAAGTTTGACGAATGGAGTACGCATCCTGTTAGCATAATACACCATGCAATTTTGCCATTCTCAGATTCGCAATTTCATTGACCTCCATTGTTTAGATTCCATACGAAAGAACGGCCGTTTTGATATTCAAAAGCCCCGTTCTTAATCAAGATTATTTTTCAAAAATATCATATTAACTTTATCACGGGAAATCTGTGAAAATTCTCCCATTTTCAATGACACGAAAACGCTTTTATGTGAGATCCGTCCGTTTCGTTTTCATAATACGTTGTTAACCCCTGTTTGATGTAATGTCACATTACGCAATGTTTCCAAACAGTTTCAAAGAACATTCAACCCACGAAAGCCTTGACTCTATCGCTACCGCAATGTGCATTGTATACATGCGAAGTAATTATTTATAATGATTATATCGGATCAAATTATTGAATTCGTGACATATTTTCGTTCGAAATAATTTTCGGTTGTGCCTGTTTTTCGTGATTTTCGAGTGAACAATCAATTCTGATATTTGAAATTTTCTATTTTTCTTGCAATTGGGAATGTAATTGTTTATGCGTGTCAATATTGTTGTACTTTTCATGGACGATTGCAATAGTGCGTGGTTCTTAAATATGTCGAAGTTCATAGATTGTCCATTGATTTGATGTATTTTTTCGAAATTGCGTTTTTTTACCAACTTTTTGTTTTGGATGCTGAGTTTAGGGCATTCGAGAACCATTATTTTGCAACGATTAGAAAGATAGTACACACGAGCTTGCGGTTCACTATTGAAGTCAAGGCTGGGTGTTTGTTTTACCTGTCGTTTTGAAGATAAACACGCATTATTTTAAACTTATCCATTTTCGTGTCAATTCGAATAAGAAATTATACGTTAGTATCAAACGCGTAACCTCAAAATTAAAAATAATTTTATTTACAGATGCAATGACAAAGAATCCGCATTGGGACCTTTGTACAAGATGCTTCTTACTGAACACAATAGAATCGCAAGAGCTTTGAGTAAATTGAACCAACATTGGGACGATGTTACTTTATTCTTGGAATCTAAAAGAATAATTACAGCCATCTTACAACATATTACTTATACTGAATTCTTGACTACTGTATTGGGAGAGGTAAACTTTTTGTTTCATCATTTGACACATATTCAGGACTATTGTATTGATAATACTTATCATAGGTGGTGATGTCAAAATCGGAATTGAGACCCTTGACAAATGGACATTTCCAAGGATATTCAAGTGCTAATAGAGCTGGTATTTATAATGAAGTTGCCGTCAGTGCACTCCAATCATTTAAATCGATGATGCATTCTTCTTTGGTAAATTTAATATTCATTCAAATAATACATGTAATGGAGGATGTTTGATTAATTTTCAATCGAATTTACAGGCCAATAAAACCTTGTCTGTTGATACATTGTTAACCACACCAGCAAGATCGCCATCTTTACATTTCCCCAACGAAGATTTGGCTGCTTCCATTCTTATCCATCAAGGCAGAGATCATGGAATACCAGCTTATGTTAAATTTTTGAATTTGTGTGAAGCTCACGTCAATCCAGATTCATCAAAAGTAAAGTATGAAGATTTAGAAAAGGTTGGAATTGGAAAATCAGAACAGAAACTTTTGAAAGATTTATATGCGTACGTAAAATTTTCTTTTTACGAACAATATTTTTCTTTTCGTATTTTTGACAACTCGAGATCATTTTTCAGTAACATTGGTGACGTTGACTTGTTGGCCGGATCTGCTTTGGAACAACCAATCGACGGAGCACTCGTCGGTCCCACTACTGTTTGTTTGCTCAAACAACAATTCATCAAATTGAGAAATAGTGACAGGTAAAATCAATCTCCAATGTCGGAAAATGTCTCTTTTACGATATATTCTGAGTCATTTTTCTTTTTAGATTTTGGTATGAAAACGATTTGCCGCCGTCATCTTTATCACCTGAACAACTCCAAGCTATTAGAAGAGTATCGTTGGCTGGATTTTTGTGTTCTTCTAATCCGAAAATACATGAAGTACAACCGAAAGCTTTCGTTGTTGAAGATTCATATTTGTAATCACATATTTATTTTTTATCGATATTGTATAAAGTTTAATTTTATATTATATTTGAATTTGATTTTTATTAAAGGAACTCTCCACAATCTTGCAATCAACATCATCAATTAGAACTTTCTGCTTGGTTAGATCAAGATCATATGGATATGGGAGAAATTTCTGCTGAAATGTTGATGAGTGCAGTAGAAAAAGCCAAAAAAGATTTGATGGAGCGAAAACGATTGGAATTTGAATTGTGGGAACAAGGTATAAAGTCTTACATATCAAACACATAGTAAAGATTACAACTCGAATATATTTTTAATCATTGATTTTCAGCTGGAGGAGTCGATCCGAAATCTCCCATTGGTACTGCAGCTTCGTTTTCAAAAGCAAACAAAAACGCGCTTCTTTTAGCTAACACGTCTTTGTTCTTCGAATATGCCACAAACGAAATTTTGAGCACAGTGATGAGGTAAGTTACAAACACGCATTACAGTAAATTCTTTGATGTTGAGATAAGCAAACAAATCATTCTTGTTCACAGTCGCAGAAAGAAGCGTCAAATATTCGATAGCAATGTCTTGAACTTTGCTTCGGGTAACGACTTTGTTGATGCTTTGCAAAGTGTTGATGTTAGTGGTTTCTTGCAAAACAATAATCAAGCACCTCATTTGGAAGCACAATGTGATGATTTTGAAACTACTTGCGATACTTCTACACCCTTCAGATCATTTACTGGACATTGTAATAATTTGAGAAATCCAACTCTAGGAAAAAGTTTAACAACCTTCGCAAGATTGTTACCGCCTGTATATGAAGATGGTTAGCACTCGCATTATACCAATTTCAAAAAAGGACAATTTTTTGAAAAATTAGTAATAATTCGTGATTATTTCCATTTTCAGGCGTTTCTAGACCACGTTCAAACTCAGTAACTGGAACACCGTTGCCTTCTCCAAGAACCGTATCGACAATTATTCATCCCGATATATCGAATTTGCACACAAGATACACGTTGATGGTTATGCAGTTCGCTCAAATTTTGGATCACGATCTCACAATGACACCAATCCATAAAGGTTTCCACGAATCAATTCCTAACTGCAGATCTTGCGATTCTCCCAGAACTGTACACCCGGAGTGCCATCCTTTCCCAGTGCCACGTGGAGATCACTACTATCCCGAAGTTAATGTTACAAGTGGTGAAAGATTATGCTTCCCATTCATGAGAAGTTTGCCTGGACAACAACAACTTGGTAATTTTTTATTATAAATTATCATTATTAAAAATGTCAGCATTTTGAATTGATTGTAATATGTTCATTATTGTTTCGTAGGACCACGTGAACAAGTTAACCAAAATACTGCTTTCTTGGATGGATCTATGGTTTATGGAGAAAATAGTTGTGTTGCACGTTCGCTGAAAGGATTCAATGGTCGTCTTAATTCTACCGTCCACCCAGTCAGAGGGAAAGAACTTTTGCCTAGAAGCGATAGCCATCCAGAATGTAAAACAGCTTCTGGTTACTGTTTCATTGCTGGTAATTTTCAGTTTTCGCCAAATTCATATATATAAATTCAATGTAAAATATTTTAACTACATCGTCCCATTTGATTTTAGGTGATGGTCGTGCATCAGAACAACCAGGCTTGACAGCTATGCATACTATGTTCTTACGTGAACACAATAGGATAGTAGAAGGACTTAGAGGTGTAAATCCTCATTGGGATGGTGAAAGATTGTTCGAACATACCAGAAGAATACATATTGCTCAACTTCAACATATCACCTACAACGAATTCTTACCCCGTATTCTTAGTTGGAATGCTGTGAATTTATATGGACTTAAATTATTGCCAACTGGTAAGATATAATATCATGAAAATACCATTATCAATTATGATTTAAATGTTAAATTTTAATTTCACTTTTCATAGGATACTACAAGGAATATTCACCCACTTGCAACCCAGCCATAGTTTCAGAATTTGCTGCAGCTGCTTTCAGAATCGGTCACTCGTTGTTGAGACCTCATCTTCCTAGGTTGTCTCCTACTTATCAACCAATCGACCCACCTATACTGTTGAGAGATGGATTCTTCAAAACTGATATGTTCCTCCAAGTATGTGTTACTTACATATTTATTTTTTATATCATCATTTTATTATTTTGCTTAAATTTAATTTCAAAATTATAGCCATCAATGACTGAAGAACTTATGCGTGGCCTAGCATCAACTCCCATGGAAACATTGGATCAATTTATTACTGGTGAAGTCACTAATCATTTGTTCGAAGACAGACGTATACCATTCTCTGGAGTAGATTTGATAGCTTTGAATATTCAAAGAGCTCGGGACCATGGAATTCCATCCTATAATCATTACAGGGCACTGTGTAATCTCAAGAGGGCATCTTCATTCGAAGATTTATCTAGAGAAATTCCTCCAGAAGTAATTGCTAGGTATAATTTGTAAAATCTTGAATAGTTCAAAAATCACTGAATATGTGTACCTAAGTAATATAATATTTAATTTTTTTTAGATTGAAACGAATTTATGCTACAGTTGATGACATTGATCTATTCCCTGGAGGAATGAGTGAACGTCCACTTCAAGGAGGTCTGGTTGGACCAACATTTGCTTGTATTATTGCCATTCAATTCAGACAACTTCGTAAATGTGATAGATTCTGGTAAAATATCCATTTCTATCAAAAACTATTAAATTAACCCATAGCATTAAATACATAATTTTTATATTATAGGTATGAAAATGAAGATCCAGCTATTCGTTTTACTGAAGCTCAAATGACCGAATTGAGAAAAACAACTCTTGCCAAAATTATGTGCGAAAACTTCGATATCCAATCAGATATACAGAAAGCAGTTTTTGATTTGCCCAGCAATTTCTTGTGAGAAAAGTTTTTATATTTAAATTTAAATTTAGTTGTTCAAATTATGCTTAAACTAATTTATTCAAAATTTCAGAAATCCAAGAGTACCATGTCACTCTTTACCACAAATTGATTTATCAGCATGGAGAGAAACTACTCAAGGATGCCAAATAGCAGGAAGAAATGTAGCCGTGGGTAGTTCGGCATTCCCAACACCTTGCACTTCATGTATTTGTACAACAGAAGGGGTACGATTGATTTTCATATTTATTAAATAATTTACTCTCGATGATTTTTCAATATTTGTTTATTTTTTGTAGGCTCAATGTGCATCTTTGAGAATCACAGATTGTGCACAGTTACAGAGAGAATGGCCAACAGAGGCTATTCTCAGAGATGATGTGTGCTCTGCACAATGTGGAGGATTTATTTTAAGTGGATCGTCTCAATTGACTTCATCTTCAGGAATCACAGAAGATTTGATTCCACCACCACCTAGACAAGCAAGAAGAAACCCAGGTATATTTTCTGGATTCAAAGTACCAGATCTCGCACCATTCGTGTCCAAATAGAATAAACTAGAATTATAAAGAATCTATTGATTAAATGCATTTTTGTTATTATTTTATAGTTCAAGTATGATCAAATAATCAGTCATTACTTTCATTTTATGGTTATACAAAGGTTGATTGTTTAATCATACTTTTGATCATTATGATTGTTACATTCTTCAGTTGTTTTATTAGAAGAATGTAAATTGTCTGTTTTAGATATTACGCTTAAATATTATTTATTTTCTTAATATTTCAGTTAATTGAAAATTCTGTATAAAGGTTATTTGAAAGAAAATATTAATTATGATATTTGAAAATTTTCTGCCTTTACCTCTTACTTCTGCATACAAAAATACCACACTTGGGTTTACTTTTTAACATTTATTGAAAAGTAGTTTTCTTTAGGAATGAAAAATATAATTTAGAAAAAAAAAACTGTAAATATAAAAATATTTTTTAATATCTGAGAAAACTGTGGAGTGTTTGTATAAATTTTAGATAAACGTTTCATGATGTTGTTTGATTTCATTGAAATACATACAATTGAAAAAATTGTAAACATGTTACATTAAAATTTTTATATATTATATATAAAAAAACTAAATTAAGTGTAAGGTTGAATTTAATGAACTGCAAACAATATTATTGTTTACTTTTTTATAAAATTTTGTGGTTCTCAGAAATTCCATGAAAGAAATGATTAGATTGAAAAAAGCGGGATAATTAATCTAATAACATGTGATAAGAGAAATTTTTCAATTAAATTCGATTGTCCCGAAATAAAATAAGGGTGAAAGTAATTATCTAGTACTTACTTTACTATCATACATATTTTAATATACCCTATCATATGCGCAGGATATAGGGCGCGCTACCCAA
>JAOXNN020000072.1:114993-129661 GCA_028571205.2 Hydropsyche betteni | reverse complement strand
TAAAATAAGGGTGAAAGTAATTATCTAGTACTTACTTTACTATCATACATATTTTAATATACCCTATCATATAATTAAATATTATGTTTGTATATACATTTTTTTTTATAAATAAAATATGTAGACTTGTAAATTTAGATTTCAACAATTAAATTAAATTATATATGATATTTTATTTTGTAAATTATCAGTAAAACTTAGCTATATGAAATTAAAAATAGTTAAATTTTTGAAATTAATTGTATTATTTAAAAAAAATACTTCCACGATATAAATTTGAAGATGAAACTTTGTACAGAACATTGCAATCTATATATCAAGATTGAAAAGAGATTACTTTGTATCTTAATTAAAAAATATTCTCTCGAACTTGCTAAATTACAAATAAGCAGCGCTGCTTTAAAAAATATGCTCAACTAACCTACCTATGACTTCTTCAAATAAACCAAATAGATCAATCTTATATACGTTACTTTAAATGAGGTGCCATTTTTATGATATTTATAATGGAATGTTTATTGTCATTTTTGTAAGAAAACTAGCACCATCAACAAATAAGTTTTAATACAATGTCTTATTTAAATTTTGTAGCTATGTGTATTATTTAAACATTTTATTTTTTAAGGAACAATGTTGTATTAAAAAAAATAATCATCGATCCTCAATATAATCGGTTGTATTTGTAAAAATATTTTGTCCAGTAGTAAATTGTGAATAAAATAATAAAAAATAATGACATTTTTATTATTATCATATGCAAAATATTTAGCTTTAAGAATGAAGGATTATGATGAAATTTTAACGCATATGTAATGGAATCAGAAAATGATTTTGAATATGGAAATTTTTAATATATTTTTTCAAAAGATAGAATTTAACTAGAAAATATATGGAATCATGACATGTAGGTAAGCTACATAATATATTCAAATATTTTCTACAATTTTACCCAATTTTCCTATATCACGTTTTCTACGAATATTGGTACGAACATCTGACACATTAGGTGAAAATATTGATAAGAAGTTGAATATAAAAGCTTTATCAAATATTATTCAAGATCTCCAAAATTAGACAACAATAAAATAATAAGACAAGAATAAGATCTTACAATATTTATTTCAAAATTTATTACATTTTACATTACAATATAAAGTTACATAACTTGATACAAAACAAAAAGGTATTTTACAGTATTTGTGATTAAATTTACATTTACTACACTAAGTTTCTTACTAATTAAATTTAAGAGATCTAGTCTTCTTTAAAACAAAGAACTAAATCTCCATGACGGAAAAATCCACAACAAAAATCATAAATAATTAAAATGAATTATACATAATTATAAAAACTATTTATTTATCACAGCATTTAATATTTGATGTACAACTTTATTAAATACAAAATGGCTTCGTCATGCAGATTTTTTCTTTGCTTTAAAGAGTACCGTAATAAAGTTAGGTATGACCTTAAATTTAAATTACTTTAGCAACTAAACTTTTATTATGTCAAAATAACTTTATTATTGACATATCAATAGAATAAAATGAAAATAAAATTGAGAAGTAAATATATAGATAACCTTACACAAAATACGTAACTTTTATAGACTACGTAAGACACTTCCAATTCCGTGACATGGCACACAACGGTGATGTAGTGTCAATTATTAGATAGCATTAAAAATATTTTTCTTCAATATTTGACAAAGTAATTTTAAAGATCGTATAAAAAAAAAGAAAGTAAAAATCCAATGGATATTAATAATATCTTTATAATGAAATTTATTAATTTAAAATCCGACCAATTTTATTAATACACATTTTTACACATATAAAAAGTGGGAGGTACAATTTATGGTAAGTGTCACTTAGTAGTCTTGATCAGATGACGTTTTACTTTATCATTTTCGAGTATCGTTACTTTCCTTTGCAGAATATATAGCTTGAATGTTTTCTTTTGTACACAATCTGAAATATTACCACACATTAGAGATTTCATGTTTTTGAAAATAATCAGAGATTTCAAAATAAAACATACTTCTCGATCTCAGGGGCACAATGTACAAACGCGTGATCAGCGAATTTGTAAATTGGATTTTTCACCAATTCAATGAATGTAATCAAAAGGCCCCATGGATGAGGACGGTTCACGATTATCCTCTCGAGTAACATACGAGTTATTTGTTCTTGGATAGCTTCAGAATTTGCTTCGGCGAACAAATACAGCAAGACACAACTAAAGTAATGAGTATGGCTATTAGGGAATCGTAATTGATTTCCAATACCATTTAGGAAAATGTATCTAAAAAAAATTTTGGATCAAGAAACATAATTAAAAGTTATTTAAATGAAAACTCAAAAATCGATCAAGTTACCTTCCTTCATAATCTAGGTCTACGGCTAGATTTTGAAATATGTCCATGTGCGATGTATGAGCAATGGTTGCCATACTTGGTGTTTGTCCTTTGTTTCTTATTGAAGTTATTGCTTGCGTACCCACATAAAGAATAACAGCATTCATGAGGGGGACGTTGTATTTTTTACCAGGATCATTTGAAATCTATAAAAATTCATCATTTAACAAAAAAAAACAAACATTCAAAACACAAATATAAAAGATAATTTTTTCTACCTGCACCATTGTTCTTAATTCAGATAAAAATGTTACAGGTGCTCTTGCTTCCAAATAAGAATCCAAGTCTTTTCTGAAATTTGCAGGAATGCACGCTGCATAATTAGCTAAAATTCTTGGTGCATGAGTTATCTCAGCTAATAGATCAAACTTAAGATTTGGAGTAAAGGGATCAGGTAAACGCATATTTCGCGGGAATGCGGATAATATTAGGTTCCGCATTTGAATACAATTTGGTGATATTTCATCACAGAAGATATAGTGATAATCGCATAAAAATTCTGGGAAATCGTGCAACAGTACCAATAGAACTTTCAAAATTCCAGTGTATAACAATGAAATCGGTTTAGAAAGCGTAGTGTTTGTTAAGAACGGTTTAATGTATTTGAACAAGTCAACCAAAAGTTGAGAGTACATTCCCCAACCCTGAAAATAACGAATATGTAAAGACGATGTTGTTATAAAATTTTTGAATTATTGATAAAATAAAATACAGTACCTTTTGTTGAGGGGTGGAAGCAAGCATTCGATGAATAAATGCCCTATGAGCAACAAAATCCAACCAAGCGTAAATAAATCCAGGGGCAAAAATTGGCTGAATAATATGTAAAGTATGACAATATGCAGTAAGAAGCTAAAATAATAGAAAAAATTCCTTATTATTACGAGCATGTAAAAATGTAACATTTTAAAAAAGTTACATACCTGAAAATTGATAGCTTCCAATATGGGCTCGCATTCATTCAAATCCAAAAACAACATAATCAAAATTCGATAATATGGAAGTTGTTGGAATGCGGGACCTCTCTCTTTATGATCTTGAATTAAGCAATGAGCAGTTATAGTAAGAATCTGAAAAAAAAAATTATATTATAAACATAAACGAAATCACAAAAATTTAATTGACTCAAAATATTTGTAATTACTTTGTTCAAAAGATTAATTTTAGTGGCAGTGTTACCGGCTTCTCCAGAGCTTTTAATTAACAAAGTCACAAGTCTGACGTATGCATCAGTCATGTGATATAGTTTGTGTCTTGGTTGATTATTTTCAGAAGGATTCATTCTTTCCTCATCAATCAACTGATATACGTTATCAATACATAACTGTGTGGCAATCCTGAAAAACTGAGTAATCATATCTTCGTTCTTGAAGATTCCGTTAGCACTCAGTTGTTGGACGAACACGTTGAATGTTTTCATAATTTCTCTATTCGGCGGAGGATTGTAATGAATAGTGACCCAATCTCGCAATAATGCGTCAGTTTTTTCAGTGATTCCCCATGGATCGTCTCGTATCTGAAAAGAATCTTTTGTGAACTCTCTGCTATACGATAAAAATTAAAATTGAAGAAATAAAAAATACCCTGGCGTGAAAAACATTAGAGTGCATATGCGCTAATGGTGCGATTTGCGGCCTGTTCCCTAGAACGTTTGTAATATCTTGATCAACTCGGAGCAACTTGACTAAGGATGTTAATCCTTCGTGGGGTTGCCTCGAGTGTGATGCGATTCTTATTAAGACGTCAACAGTATTTACAAGATCAGATTCAGTCATTAAAATTGAGTCTCGTTCGTTAACTAGGTACAGCTGCACAAATTGCATCGCAAACGCAACAGCCATGTAATTGTTTCCGCCATCCATACATTGAGCCAATCCAACGTCATACTATAACAAAAGACAAAAATATTAATGAATCATTTTATCAAAGTAACCATTTCCAGTTGAGTTTAACTGTTTTCACCTGTTGAATGTTGACGAGGTTAGAACGAATAAGGACATCGACTGCATCTATATTTGAAAATTTCAAATCGTCCCGACAATCCAAAAGGCAAGATGTAACTTGCTTACTAGTCCAAATTTGACCTAATAACGAGTCTTGTAATAATTTGATTGCTCTTATGTGAATGTCCTTGTATCGATTTATAGCCTCTAGTTGATCAGGACTCAGGGCTTGTTCAGTACGAGAAGAGAATACGTAACCTTCGAGCAAACCTTCCACTACCTGCAGACCAAAAATAAAAATAAGAACTATTATATATCGCAAATAGTCATTAAGGCGAAACTAATTACCTTTTGCAAGAAGTTAAAAGATGTCATGGCATCTTGCTGACGACGTATGAAATGCAGGCATTCCAAAAGAGCGTGCATATTTCTAATTTGCAGAGAAACATTGGGAACACCCACCATCGTCTCTAATACAAATTCCGCATCGATTACAAATCTGCTTAATTCATCGCCACTGTGGTACATGTTTTGGCCAGCAGTCATATTCTGATTGAGTATCATAGATGGGAAAACTGGATTTTGAACGACGGGTTTTGGTATCATCAAAGCAGTATTCCTTTCTTTTAACGGCGTGAAGCCAGGTATGTTACGCGCAAACTCTTCATAGACTGCCATTTGTGCTTCACTGGCACCTCCAACCTTAAGTCTTATTCTTTCTGGCATTCTCTCGTTATGATAATTAAGTACAGAAGAATCATAATAGCGTCTATTTTCCAGGCGAGCCGATTTTCTCAATTCGAAATCATTCATTAATCTTTTATCTAGCTCCGGAAGTGCTTTTTCAGCAGAAGTTTTTTGTATAAATGCACAAACTAACTCCATATTATCGTTTGCTAAGATTGCAGCAGCACCTTCCATTACGTCTTTCTATATATTACAAAATAAATTAGTTCAAGAATAGAAATTAATGATTAAAACACATATTAATCGATACTCACTTGTTGAGGAGTAGCAGGCATCAATCCGTTAGCAAAGGCAGTCATTAGATTATTATTGATCGCTTTGACTAACTGCTCTCTGCAGTTTGTCATGGCTAATCCAGCGGTTACGTGTCGCATGATGTGATGAGCTGAAGTCCTCATACGAGATTCATCAGGATCCAATGAAAAATCCTTGCGGATTATGTGTTCGCATGCAGGCAATGCATATTTTATAGATCTTTCGACGACAGGATGGATCCAATCTTGAATGGATTTTTCAATTGCAGATTTCACAAACTGTTTTAAATGAGGATTAGTTTGGAACAAAGTGAGATGGGGGCTTATAACTATATATTGACTAAATTGAGATGTGTTTGAAATGTTCAAATCTAAATAGCCAAATCTAGGTTCAGGCAAATTGACTAATTGCATCATTCCAGTGTCATTGGGCATTATTGTTGGAGTCACCGATATTCTGTTCACTTCATCGGAAGGCACGAGAGCTGTAGAAGAAATCACAGCTGAAGGTACAGGTGTGCTTATGGTTTGAGAAACAGGTGTAGTGATTTCTTTTTTGCTAGGATTAGATAATTGGTTTTGGATCTTCTGCAAATTATCTGCATCTTTCAAATATGATGCTGGCTTTAAATTTCCAACGTCTACATTCAAGTTCTTACATAAAACTTCAATTTCAAATTTAAGATTTAATTTGAGTTCAGGTTCTTGGTGCAACTCAGCCAAAACATTCATAATACTCATAGTCCAAGGATTAGGAGGTTTGAATACTTTACTTTTCGCACAAGACTCTAAAACTTTTGCAACAAATGGCACTACATATAACAATTCTTGTTGGCCTTTATGAAACGCTTCTAAGATCAAGCCTTTAAAATCCAAATCGACAAATAATATTGGTTTGTTACGACCAAGAGTCAACATTCCAAGCCAATGTCCCAAATTTTTGAGGAGAGATCTATCAGAAAAGTTGGCGATTCCTTTATCCGAACGCAATAACACTCCAATGTTACGAAAAGTCTCCTTGGTCACCATTTTACATAATTCTTTTACTTTTAGAACATCTAAGAAATTAGAATAAAGGACATGGAAGTTCAATTCAATAGAGGCTCTTTTCATGACTAAATATTGCGACAACCACGGCCAATAATCATCTCCAATGATATCTCTCAATTCGTCACATTTTGGTTGCAGATTCAACTGACTCAAGTTGTTGAAAATGAAAGCAATTTTATCCTGAATTGTGTCAGGAGGAATTGTTATCTTTTCTTCTCGGTCGGTTGCAACTAACAGTGTATCAATGTTGGTTGCGTTCGCAATAGAAGGTCTAGAATTTGTATGTGTCGTAGACATCTTGGTACTGAAACTAACTGTGGAAGGCATTGATGAAGCAGGTCTGCGAAAGAGAAACAAATTTGTATTAAAATATGCCAAATTGTGATTAATTCATTAACCACTTCTCAGACAAGTCAATTTTGAAATTTATTTCATTTTCTGACTTCTCACTATCAGATAATTAATATCTTCAAACAAGTTTCACTCAAAGTGAAACATTGGTGAAATTCTACCAGAAAATAAAGTAGGCCAAACACATATCTATAGTATTATAAATAAAGGTATGAATTTTTGCAACCACCGGAAGCATTAAGTTTTTGGTGCAGCAAAAATTCTAGCCATCCATTTTAAAACTAACCCACAAATTAATAGTTCAAAAAATTTCATACTACCTACTCGACAAAAAAAGGTAGCAAATGTCAATGCTTTAAGCATGTGACAAAAAACAAAAAAATCTACACAATACAATAGAACCTCAATTATCTAATTCAGATCGATCAAAAAAATAATTATGCTTTTAAAAAGTAGATTTCACAATTTTTCACATAACAGGTAACTAATAATATAAATCCTGAATTAATAGGTTTTATAAAGTACTTTTTAATTATACTATTAATTTGTGTTCGCTGGTAGTTCATCATAAACTGAATTATGATTATATAAACTAGGCTAGACTTCTGTAAAGGTATTCTCAGTGGTCTCTATGGCTAGAGTATGATTCTGTTTTCAACATCTACTCGATCATCTCAAATTCCAAACCATTCGACCAGAAAATGAGAGTTAAATCTTTCATTAACGGGAAAATTCCAAAAAATGGTTCCGATTACAAGCCCTATTTGTCAATTACCATACAAATTATAATATAATGTGCCGACATCACAATTGACTGAAATAATTACAATTGGTCGTCAGTGTTCAGTAAACTAGTATGAACCGAATGTGTATTTGAATCGGTCATCTCTCTTCTCATTTTCTGATGTACTTCAGTACTATTCTGGTCACTTCAGTTTTCGCTATGAGCAAGGTGTTAACCTTCTCAAGATGTTCCCTGGATGTCGAAAGACGCTAATACTACCAAACACCGGGTGAAAACTGGACACGAAAAAGAAAAATCATTCATGTTAACATTCAAAGTTAAACATATGCTATCATTATATTATCAATGCTTTGAAAATAGATGCTAGTTAAGTTCCAATAATCGAGGTTCTACTGTATTTTGTTATTTGCAATATATAAAGAAGAAAACAATAAATCTAAAAAAAATTAATAAGAAATAAATATCATAAGAAAACAGTACTTACGTAAAAACACAAAAAAAAAATAGTCGATAATATTATATCGATACTTGTTCAAAAATAAAAATAAGCTAACAAGCACGTAAAAAATTACATCTCAAATTCCAGCATTTGGTCATAATTAGTACATAAATAATACTTACACATTTCTATTGGAAAAAAGAATAATAGTGAGACAGAAAAATGATGAAATTTGAAGAAAAAAAATCAATCTAAAAAGTAAACTACCATGCCAAAAAATTCGTTTTCAGATGAATATACTCGATCGGGTCAG
Organism: Hydropsyche betteni; assembly: GCA_028571205.2. NCBI lineage: Eukaryota > Metazoa > Arthropoda > Insecta > Trichoptera > Hydropsychidae > Hydropsyche > Hydropsyche betteni. Next base: position 121,403 of record JAOXNN020000072.1, on the reverse strand, counting down.
GGAAGTGGTTAACGATAAAATATTTTTTTGGTTTATATTTACTTGAATAATGATGTTGAACTTTCAGCAACAACTGGAGTACTCGGAGCGACAAAAGAGTTTGAAGAAAATATCGGGCCTTGAGGTTTCGTTGGAGGTTCTTGACTTTGAAGACCATATTCTACATATTCTATTAAATGTGGAGGAAATTCAAAAAAGTGTTCAATCGTTCTAATATGCTCACAATATTTATGATAATCTTTTAATCTTGATTTGAATCTGTCCAGAGCGGCTGCTCCGAAATAGAACATTTTAGATGCGTGAGGTTTTCTCAAGGCTTCCAGCACAAATTTCAAGGCTAAACCCAAAGACATGTAACTGCTCACAAGTCCTCTTTCGATTATACCTCCAAATAATTGCGCAGTGATGTGCAACTCTTTTTCGGGATATTGAGGGAAAAATTTGTACTCTTCAAACAAATTTCTCAACATACAACTGTATACGTCTCTTTCTCGTTTGTTAGGAGAATCTTGGAATTTTTTGAGCATATCTAACACCTCATCAATAGATAGGGTCGGATGAGGAGGATGATTGTAAATTCTCTGAAAATAGCCGTTAGCTTCGTCTTCTATGTCTTTAGACACGCTTTGGACTATTTCGGGGAATAAAATTTGACTCTCGTTTACTCTTTTGTCTGCGACTGTAGTTGTTGTGTTTGCTTGGCTAGACATCGACATGTTCAACATGTTGGCACTATGTTGAAACGGAGTAATGGCAAAAGGACTATTTGAAGGTCCGCCAGTCATCAATCTTGACGGAGAACCAGGAGTAGTAACAAACGGACGGGGCGGAGTGAACGATATATTACTAGGTCCACCAAAGTTCATATTGGCCAAATTGGTTCCTAGCAACGAAATTGAATCTGCTGTTGGTGCATTGAATATTAATCCACCGAGAGATGATGGATTGAAAGTCGAATCGAGTCTTCTATGAGTACGTGGAGGCACTGGAATAGTCGGTACAGCCTGTCTCGCTTTGTTCAACATAATAGAATAGTTTTTATAAACTGTCATAATCATTTCTGAAAGTTCAGGTTGTACATTAGCAACGCATGCGTTCAAGCAACCCAACATTGTCACGATCGTTTCTTGAGGCAGCTGTATTACTTTGCCCATTGGCTCTTCAGGGATTTTGCCTCCTACTTGGGGACAACGTCTTTGTAAAAATTTAACCATATTTACTATAAACGTTTCGCCGTGTTCTCTTATTTTATCTGTCAACCATTTGTCGAGTTTTAGGTACTCCCTTCTAGATGCCAAACATGCAAGATCAATTACAAATATAAATGAATTCGCATTGAGTAAATGTGACAATGCTTTCAAATCTTGAGCAACGTCTAATATTCTTGAAAGTCTCGATTGATCTTGTTCACCCCTCACATACCACTCGGCCATTGCGTGCATTATTATAGATTTTATGTGAATATTTTGCTGATGCCAAGCATGATTCAAAATTATAGCCGAATTAGGGTGATTACCGAGAAATACGAATATTAATGTGGTCAACAGATCATGACATAAAACTGATGGCGGCATATTGACTTGCAATAATGCCAAAAATAGCACATCAGGACAATGTTGAACAGGTACTTTGAACAATTCATGAACCTGAGAGTAAAATCCTCTTTCAGATAGATAAAGTAAGAGTTCGATCAAATTCAAAGATTGCCAATTTGATATATCTTTGTTATCTGATTCAGGTTGCAATTTTAAAATTTCCACAGAAACGGAATGGAAGACATTTTCTCCAAAATTGAATACATCGGGATTCTTTACTATGTGTGATATGAGACTCAATTGACCTTCAGAATTTGTCCAGTGTCTATAGAAGCATTCAACAGGAAAACTTCCGAAAAAAGTGCTCTGTAATCCCAATCGTAATCCTAACATAAGAATGCATAAGCCCTGTCGATCTTTGATGAGGAATTCTGGATGATCTAATTGAAAGACTACTTCCGTCCACGATATATTAGGGAAAAGTTCTTTAACTGCCTGGACAAAAATTTCAACGTTCCACGTTTCTTGAGATGTGTGTCCTGCTGCTTCTTTTTTGATATCTCTGTTTAGCCAGAAGCTTCCAGGTGTTTGTAAAGGAGTACTATCGGATGAACAAGTAGGATGTCGTGCCATAGTGGCTAGAATTCTAGCTACGTCTGCAGATGTAACTTCACGACCACCAAAATTTAGTATGTTACTCTTGCACTCCTCTAGGGACGCAGTGAACGAGTAACCCATCTCCCTGACTAAATCGGCTAACGAATTTTTCATTAGATTTCCGGCCATATCGTCGGCTGAAGTCATCTCTTCTAAAGGATATTCTGTGTCGTCGGGATACAACAAAGGCGAAAGAATTACTGGTACTAATTCTCGAGGAAACTCTCTTCGTAATTTTTCAAGAAACAGGTCTTTGGTGATAGCAGCAAGACCAAAATTTTCATTAACAAAACTCACGAGAATCAGCTGAAGTATTTCAGCACTACAATCCTGTAATCCACCTCCTTCTGCTTGTCGACCAGTATCTATAATTGATAGAAAAGAGTTAGAATAAAAAAATGGTACTTCTCACCGATAGAGGTGCTATATTGCTCATTCATACACAAACAAATTACAAGCTGATGTAATCAATGATTTACAGTAACATTGTTAAGGGTATCAACACTTTTGAAATTCTATAATTTAACTTATAATGATTTAAAAGAACACTAGTTAAAATTATAATTTAAAAAAAAATTACTTTTTAGATATATGAACGTAACGAACTAATGTTCCATAAAAAGAAATAAATAAGTTTTTCATGATATTGCAAATAGTTAACGTTATTAGGTGTAAAAAAAGACCATATCAAATTAGTGTTCTATAAAGTAAATAGCAAACATGAATATTTGGAGATTCCGGCAAATAGAAAAAGAAATAATTATGTAGTCCATTAGACACCTCGCAATTTGTATGAGCAAGTCTGCTAGCCACGCTGTGCCCATATCGGTCAGAAGTACTAAATAAATTAATTTCGAAAACAACGCAAAGAACCTCACCAGTATCAAGATAGCACTGGATAAGATCAAGCAAACGCTTCTTTAAGTGCTGATATGCAAGACTTGCTACCTCTATATTGCTCGATTTCCTCAAAGCGAGACAGAAAGCCACTTCTTGCACGATATTCAATTTCAATACGCGAAACAGTTGACCAAAGGGAGCAACTGAAGAGGTATTTGCCTGAAACATAAAAAAACGTTTAGAGTATTTGTATCAAAACAATTAAAATTTTAAATTTCCTCGAAATAATCACCTTATGATTGTTCGGTATAGGTCGATCGATAGCATGACAAAGAATGGAAACGCGAATCGGATGATTGAGTAGAGCGCTGAGTTGTTGAGCTAGTAAAGTCGCGTGCGCTCCGCCAGCGGCAGCTCTACCCGTTTCCCAAAGTCCACGAGACGCTTCCTTCACCAAATACTTAACTAATTGTTTGTCTGCTTCCAAACCGTGTAGAGAAACAAGCTGGAAAAGAAAATAAACACAGTGAATACATACAATCGAACTAGAATAAAACGAAAACAAATAATCATCGTGAGATTATAAACGCAACATTCGATACTATTGTGAGTCGAGATAACGATATGTGTTACATTTGGAAATAATAGTATTAGTTTGTTTGTATAGATTGATTATATTACGTTTGAAATAATATAACAAAATGTGAAATGTACAGGTATGAAACAGTTTCAACGAGCAAATCGACAAAAACTTGTTTTCAACGGTAAAAATGTGATTAATTTGAAAAATACATGTTTTGCAGCATCGACCATTTGTACGGCCGATCGAATAAAAGTCTATTTCAAACATGACGTATGTCAACCGCAAACGTTCGATTATGAAACTGGAAATTTTGCCAACATAGCGATAAAATAGCGCCGATTTATTTGTAACAACACGTCTATCGACATAAATTACACAAAGAAATGTCTCCGAGCATAAAATCGACGCCGATTCAAAAATGGCCACCAATTAATTGACATTTATTTGACATTGGTCAGAATTTTAAACGCGTTTTGTCAGAATTTTAACTGAATTTGTCAGAATTTATATTTAACAGTCAGAAAAATATTAAGAACCCTAACCTATTTTGACCGTTTCATTATTAAATCGTGATCGTTTATTATTTTATTCTGACAATTCATCATTTTATTCTGACCATTTTTTATTAAAATTTCGACCGAAACATGATTAAAATTCTGACCGTTTAATTTTTTGCCTTCTAAAACTGAAAGCGGGAAAAATAGACGATTCGAAACGGGCCGTCAAGATGGCACCCCCTTACCTAACCTAACCTATACTGACCGTTTATTATTTTATTCCGACAATTCGTCATTTTATTGACCGTTTTCCATTAAAATTCCGACCGAAACACGATCGAAATTCTGACCGTTTACTTTTTTGCCTTCACAAACTAAAAGCGGGAAAAATAGCCGATTCGAAAGGGGCCGTCAAGTTGGCACCCCTTCGCCGCGGACGTGTCGCTCCGCCCCCGGCCTTGTGACAACCCACTTTTCAGGTTATGTTTCGCACGTACCGCGGCCGCGTCCCGCGTCGAAGTGACGTGCGCGGGGGCGGGGATGCGGCGCGCGGGGGGTGCGAACAAAGAAGCTCGCGCGTATAATCACCCTGGACAGCTCCTGTGCAGTCTGCTTCAGGTTTTTCTTGTTGAGCGCCTGAACCAGTTGACTGATCTGCGTCAGACAGAACGAGAGAGGGTCAAGGTTCATGTTCCATGGGCGGCGGGTTCGGGGGATGGGGGCGGCTTGCGGCGGGCGGGCCGGAGCCGCCCAACCAGCGCATCACACGCGGAACGAGACTCGCCGGGGCGCGCGCTCGGGGGGCGAACGCTCGCGCGACACTCGGGGGGCGGAGGCGCCGGGGGGCGCGGGCTGGAGACACCGACGCGGCCGAGAGCTCGACGCGCACACCGGCCGATCGCACTCCACGCGAACAACGCTCGTAACGGAGTCGACACTTTTTCACTATCGAGGATATTCGAGGTCTTATGGATGCTAGTTTATAGTGCAATTTCGCGTGTACGCTATTATGTGGGTCGCTTCGTGTGTGTGTACTGATTTAGTATTTATTGTAGATTGGAATAAAGGTGATAATGCCGATGAATAGTTATGTATGGTGGCACCAAAACGGTCGTTCTGCTGCCTCACTTCCGCGGTACCAACTGGCGAGGGGGTTCTTTGTTGATTTCTGTCTGTTATGTGGGGTTTCGATTTTGGGTTGTAATAAAAATGTTTAGACAGTTTTTAATATTTTTCGTTTTTCGAGTCGACGATTTGAATTGTTTTCGAGTCAGTATCCGGTTGTCGCAATAGACGTTTGCGCACATTGATGCTGGCGCACATTAACTCTTTTAAATAACTGTTCACTTTCGCCATTTTCATTCCCCTCATCGAAAGCTATACCTATCTCAAAATTATTAACAAAATAAAAAAAAAACTTTCGTTATTTTTATAATTTTAAATTTCAAAATTCATTAGTTATTTACTTTAATCGAAAGGAAGCCCACTGTCCTACCTGCTACATGCACCCCACTGTATGCAAATTTCCCGAGTCGGCTCACATTAACTAGGTACCATCAACCCTAGGAGAAACTACAGGCGCACAGTGCAATTGGCGCACAGTGCAATTGGCACATAGTGCAATTGGCACACAGTGCAATTGGCGCACATAATGCAGGCCGGAGTAGCATACGCGGTCGGGACGTTATCCGAGTAATATACATGATTCGAGGTTGGCTCTCAGATAAGGTATTTAGCCTAGACCCCCAATATTTGATGAGGAGACCTTGTCCTGCAGTGGGCACACAACGGGTCAACAATGATGATAATGATAATGATCTCTATATGTATATAAAAATAGATGTTTGTATGTTTGTTTATTTGCATATAGCCGTTCGACCGATCGCCATAAAAATTGGCATGTATTTACATGTATTTTTTTATCGAGAAGATTTTTGTACCATTAAAATAGGTTGACCATATTTCTCAGAACCCAAAACGGGACGGCCCGAAAAAGAATGTTCCCCCTATATAAAAAAAAATTTTGCAAGTTCATAAATTGTGATAATACGCGGCCTACTTTATTCTTTTATTTTAGTGAATTCAAATTAAAAAAATAATTTGATTTAAAATTTTAGTCCCGAGCAACGCTGGGTACTTTCCGCTAGTGAGATATATGTTAGAAGTTAGCAAACGGTCGGGAAATTGGGAAAACATGTCCTTTCTTTCAAGGCTTCGAATAGTAATTTTTTTCGTTGCGATTTTCAGTTACGGTTCAACAAAAAAATATATTTAGGTTCGGTTCCGGTTTCCGCTTTT
>JAOXNN020000072.1:54333-113272 GCA_028571205.2 Hydropsyche betteni | reverse complement strand
TTACAAACATTCAGCTTACTGCAAACATTTAGTATTTTTTCACATTAATTAACATCATATTTTGATAAAGACAATGATGCAATAAGTAAAGAAAAAATCTTATGAATTGCTTTTTTTCCCCCCAACAATAAGGCAAATAAATTTCGATATATAATAAATACATATAAATTTGAATCAAGTAATCTAAAACTGTATATAAAAAGAAGTATAATAATTACCTAACATTATCAACAATGCATTTGAAATTGTTTCAAACTATGATAATAATGTAGTTAAAGCTTTAAGTTACTTTGTTAAGATGTCAAAAATATCAAGATTTTAATGATATACACAAAACGTGTCGTCACTTAGGAATAATTCTAATCTATTACAGACTAAGGGACAAAATAACTCATTAAATACTAAATTTTGAACATAACGCGTCCAAATACTCATAATAAATAAAATAATTTTTTCAATTTTTTTGTCATATTACAGAAAGATTCTGTATATATGTTTTTTATTGCATGATTTTTCATTTTTTTTTTATATTTTTTTTTGTAAGCAAATACTCCTGGTCCCTTCTTCGCTTCTACAAATCAAATTTCTCTAGTATTTTAAATACTCTAAAACAAATTTGATTTTAATTATTATCACAAAATACAAAGCCTCAAAATTGATTGCATACATTCCTAAGAATTTACTTACAACTAGCTGCGACTTCCTTATAATTAGCAGATGAATTTCCGTTAACTGGTAAGGAGTTGGTTGAATTGGAAGAAGTTGAAGGCAAATCTAACGAGTTGCTAGTAGGAATTTGAGGATTTGAGTTTTCTGAACATCTCCACAATCCATACGAACGTCCAACGTAAGTTTGCCACATACGCACTGTACCATCTTCAGAACCTGAGGCGTAAAGTTCACCGTCGGGTGAAAAACGAATGCAATGCACTGGTCCGAAATGTCCTTTATTCAATTCTAAAATGAAAAAATTCTAAATTAATATTTGTCGAACTATAAAGGTTAATCAGAACAATCTTATTATAATCCGTACCTATTTCTTCTCCTGTGCTAAAATCAAACTTGTATACATTCAAGTCTTCACCTCCACAAACAAACACCTTTTTATCAGGATGTAAAGATGCTGAATAACAATTCGTTGGGACTGTTACTTCAGCGATTTTTTCAAGAGTGTTAGAATTCAAGAAACAAACTTTACTACCTGAAAAAAATGTTGAAATAAAAATAATATATAATTTAATACAATTCATCTATAAAGTTATTAATATTTTACCATAAGCAACAGTGACTGTTGAACCATCTCTAGAAACTTCTAAGCTATTTGGCACAGAAGGAAATTCTAATTTATGTACTTCCTATAAAATAAGAATGAATTAAAAAAAATACAAAAAATAAATTAAGACTCAAATTTATAATTACTTACAGAACCAGTATTACGATCCCATATTCTGACAGTGTTATCTTCTCCAGCAGAAACTAAGGCTGTATCATTCCTAAAGAATGAAACATGTCGAATCCCACTAGTGTGGCCCGAAAATTTCTGCAAGACTATTTGAAAAAAAAAAATCAATTGAATGAGAAGCAAATGGATAATCAATCAAAAAATAAAAGCTATTCTCACCAATTTCAGGTTTGTTCAAATCGAACACTCTCAATAATTTTTCATTGCTTGCAGTAACTAGTAAAGAATCACTGTTACTGAAATTCACACTTTTTACAATATGTTCATGTTCGAAAGTATGAATAGTGTCTCCAGAAACAGCATCCCACAGTTTAGCTGAAATAAAATATTTCAATAATTAAATAATTAATCTTTTCACAGTATTTTCTCGATCAAATATAACACAATTAATGAGAATAAGTACCTGTGAAATCTGCTGCACCTGTTGCTGCTCGAGTAGCTGGTTTGTCTAACGCAACACCCCAAACAGCACCCTTGTGACCCTCAAATGTGCCTATCCAGTCACCAGTTTCACCCTGACGTAACATAGGATTCCCATCTGGAATACAAATTTACACAAATTCTTTAAGTTTGACGTATAACGAAAACTATGTTAATCTTCCACTTAAAAAAGACTAAGAAGCCATTCAATGGACATCTAAATATCCAATTAGATACAAAAAAGTACCTATATTTAGGACATTTATTAAATACAATGTTTGCATTAATTATATAATTTTTTAAACCAACATTTTCTTTAAATGTATAAAGAGATTCGGATGAATAAACAAGAAACAAATGTCAAGAATTAATGAAATTCACAAAGGGCAATATTAAGGTCAAACTTTGTCTAGCATTCTAGGAAATATCAAGTACAGGAAATATACGAAGGTTTCAAATATTCTTTTCACAATTTGTATGCAGTAGTGCGATATACTGCTCGAGCAATTTGCAATGGAAATGAACGATTAACAGTATAGCAAAATTCACAGTTTCCTTTTATAAAATATCTTCAATCTAAATTGATAGAGTAAATCGTATAAGGAAAACTGTGCATCGATAAATTCGATTCATTTCATAAAAAAATAATATTGTGTATGCATCTGATGATGAAGGTGAACTAGTCATGCTTCGATAAAACAACATGTCGCTATATTCGAATCAAGGCACTTCCTATTTGCCGGGAAGTAGAAGGTCAGTTAACTGTCCAACAAATGTAAACTATTATTAATATTGGAAGGATTGTAAGAAAGTATGTCAACAGAATTTTTAATTTATTAATTCAAAAATTTGATATAATATAGGTACAGTGAACCCCCCCTATATCGTTCAAAAGCATTTAATTTTTTTTTCATTTGAGTTTGAAACAATCAGTTTACACGTAAAAATGTCCAAAAAAAATAATTAAAATTGAAAAACCTTAACCCTCTCTAACGTGGAATCTATCTTGACGTTATAGGGGGAGGGGTTTACTGTATTTTGTTATTTAAGGGGGTCCATAGGAGTCAGAGTACTCCTAAATTTTAAAAATAATTTCAATTTGATTATGAAATTATGTTGGGATATCTGAATAAATTCTAAACATAAAAAGTTATAATTTGGCCCACTAGAATAGTTTTGGACCGTGGAATTCACATATAAACCTTCAAAAAAATAGCAGATTATCACGAAAGCAAGTCATCACGACTCGTCTCTTTCGGATTATGATATGAATATGCTTTTCGAACGAGATTTTCGAAAATAAATAAACAAAAATTTGGGAAACGCTGGCCAGTGGCGAAAGCGCGAATCGCGCTCTCCTTGACCGAGTGCTGTTTACGCGAGGACATTAACCGAACGGGCCAAATACTAAAAGTTAAACGCCGATTAATTGTAAGTGAAATGCACACACACACGATATATAGTGCAAAATACCAGACGTAAATATAGAAAGAAGGTGAAGGCTGAGCGTTTCGCGGTCGACTCTGCAGACACGTATTAAGAAAATTCAGATTTCGCATACGAAAATCACGATTCATCAGTGACGGACCGTTTCTCATTGACGTTTTTATAAACGACAATCTTTACCGAGCGGCTTTCGAAAGAGTAATTTTTGTGTGTTTTCAGAGAAATGATCGACTGTGGATAAACGGTCTGTTACTCTAGTTATTATTGAGGGACTAACCTTTGCAGGCGGAGATGAGAAAGTATCCGCAGGTCGTGTTGTCGCTGAAGTCCAGATGCACGACGGGTCTGGTGTGCCCGCTGCAGTTCAGTGAGATTTGTCGCAGCGACATTTTGACTCTAGGCAGTCCTCACAATATACGCAATCAAAATCACACTACAAATATTCAAGCACACCAATTACAATCTAAGTAATATACAACATAACGACCGCTGCCGCAGCCGGCAGCCGAATGGCCCGCCCACCGCGAAATTTGCTATTTATACGAACGTATTGTATGCCGTTTTAGCGACGATTACTAAATTTTGATTTTCAATAATAGGTTTTATAATATTTTGTGTTAAAGTACAAATTTTAGTAAATTAATAAAATAATTTTATATTATAAGAGTATACAAAATTGTTTCATATTTCAAATAATATTAAGATTGGTTTTAGCAAAATAAGTGATAAAATATAGCAGCGGCGTGGCACGACTATTCATGTCATTATACTTTCTGCCACCAGCTATTAATGAATGGTAAAAATAAATTGGTAGAATTTTAATCATGTTTTGGTTAGAATTTTAATCAAAAATGGTCAGAATAAAATGATGAATTGAGAATAAAATAATAAATGGTCAGAATTTAATAATAAAAAGGTCAGAATAGGTTAGGTTGGGTTAAGGTTTTATCATTCTGACCAATTAATATAAATTCTGACAAACCCAGTTAAAATTTTGACTAAAAATATCAAATAAATTCTGATAAATGGGACAAAAATTCTGACCAAAATCGTATTATAATTCTGACCATTTAAATAGTAGTCTTAATGAATGACGAAAATCGTTTGAATATTTTATTATATAAATATGTCAAAATAAATAAGGATCGATTTATATTATTTTATTTATATCAAATATTTTGTTTTGCGAACATGATAGTTTGCGCAAAAAAATTGATTCGGGTCAATGGTCTCGAAAAAGCGTATTGAGATCTTCAAGGGAGGCTCTTTCCTCGCGGTTGTCGGCGGTTTCTCTTTTAGTCTTGTTTCGAATTTGCAATTAGATAATGATGATTATCAGGAAAATTGTCGGATCCCGACAGCTGGGACAACTAAGAAGATTTTCAAAATGGTATATAGAAATCATTTATCGTTTTACTTATTTAACTACATTTTTTAGTCACGCTGTAAATCTATATGACTTATATTTCTCTTTACTTCCTCTAATATTTCTCTCTATATGACTGGTTTCATGTATTTTATTTAAAACAAACTCAACTTTTTCCACTTTGCATATTTTTTTAGTTTTTCTATTGATTCACCTAACCTATAATTTTGAACAATTTAAGTTCTTTAGTACTAACAATAGTTTTTTTTTTTTTAGATGAAAACAGTATTTTATCTTTAAATTTTAAAAAAGAAGTATGTCTCCATTTAGAAACTTTAATTCACTCAACTGCTTCCCACTTTTTTATCTAAAATTGTATAATATATAACTTAATTAAATACTTTGTTATAGATCACTGTCATTCTTCAAATAATACTTACTCATCTTATTTTTAGTTCGACAGCCTTTCAAACGGCTAGCCCAGGACCAGCCACTCCTCTGGAACCTTTGACAGTCCCTCCGCCGGAAGGAATTGAAAAAGTGTTTTCACCGAAACTCGAAAAAATAGCAACAGACATTTCAGGCTTGAACATATTAGAAGTGAGCGAATTGAGTCAATTATTGAAAAAACGGTTAAATCTCCCCGACCAACCTATGATGCCTGCTAATTTCTCGATGGCTGCACCTGCTCAAGCGCAAGATTCAGAGGAAGGTTTGAAGGTTGCGACAAAAATTAAAACTGAATTCACCGTAAGTTGTTCAAAATTAATGTTCAAAATATTTGTCAATTTTACGATTTCTTATATTTACTTACTTTTCAGGTCAAAATGAAATCCTACGACGAGAAACAAAAGGTAGCGATAATAAAGGAAATTAAAAATCTTCTAGAAGGATATAATCTCGTTCAAGCGAAGAAGTTTGTCGAATCCCTGCCGGCCATAGTCAAAGCTGACACAACTAAAGAAGAAGCCGACAGGTTAAAAGAGGCTTTGACCAAAGTCGGCGCTGAAGTCGAAATAGTGTAATTTTTAAATAAGTATTGATAGTCTCGCATTTTCATCGCATCAAAACAAATATACAATAGACGATGCTAATTAGATTTAAACAAATAAAAGTTTATAAGTAAAAGAAATAGTTTTATTTATAAAAAAAAATTTATTGATCTAATAGTGCAAGTCAAGCAATTGTATTTAATTTTTTACATTTAACTTTTTAGATACAATTAGTTTTTTTTATTTCAATATACAAATTGTTACTTTTTTTGATACTCGTTACAAAGGCACAAATATAACGCACCTGATTTAGTTCTTACTCCCTATGGCCAGGTTACAAGAGATCACAATCGAATCTCAATCATTTATAAAAATATATTAGAGAATTAAATACATATATACAAAATAATTTATTTGACAAAGAAACGCACACGCGGAACCTCCGTTCCGGTGCAAGCCTGACCACAAAATAAACTCGTGACTGAACGCACACTAGTGAATTATTCTATTCATTACAAATAATGTCTCAAAGAATAATCGGTGTAATCCGGGGATGATTACGTTGCGTAACAATTACTAATATACAAATTGATATGGCTATTAAGAGTGGACGGGCGCATTCGTTAATTCATAAAAAAATTAAATAAGGTTCGATTAATTATCAATGTTTGCAAAATTTCATCGTTATTGAGATTGTTTTATTATTAAGAATTAATTAAATTATATTGAAATACTGCAGCATTCAATCGACTGTCGTTTCAAAACAATTCATATTTACAATTAAATAGTTCGTCGAAAACTTCATTTATGCAGAAAAATCGTCATGTGAGTTTTTCAAAATTATCCTACGAATGTTCGGTGAATTATGAAAATGGCGTTGTGATCATTTTAATTATTTTAAAAGATAAAAAATTCGATTTCCTTCATTATAAATAAAAAACGGATATCACTACTCTTTTGTATAAAAAAAATTAGTGACCTATTTGCTCTACAAAATACAGCTAAGCGTGTACGTTGGGATTGAAGATCACATATTTTGTGCTAGTAATTTATGAAAAAAGAATTTCTATGACACAATGGATATTTTTAAAATAAAAAGACCACTCTTTTAAATTTAGGGAAATTTACATAGCTGAATGTTTGAGCAGTTATGCTGAAAGTTAAATGATTGAAAAAAATAGTTAGTGCAGTCAATGGATGTTCGTAAGTTTATGGCACAAATAATTTTGAGTTCGAAAACATAAACAAGACTAGTAATTATATAAAGAAAAACAAGTGAAAAATCTTATTAAAATAAATGTGGAAAGTCTTTTATATTAATAATTAAAAAAATACAATTTTAAATAATACAAATAATCCACATTTAATTGAAAAAATATGCATAAGAAAATTTTGACTGACAAAAATTGTAGGATTTCGCAATAAAAAAAAACTTACACTATATTCTTTCAGCTGAAGTATTACCTCGGACATTCAAAATTATCACAAATTTTATTTTACACATATATTTTTCAATTTGTGAATGTGTTATTTAAATATTATTTGTACTATGGTTACTTAAAAATCATTCACAAAATCAGAAGTTCACAAAAATACTTTGCTCGAACAACTCGAGCACTTTTCAACATGTGAAATATAACATTTAACATTGTAAAATCGATAAAATATAAATAAAATGACAAATTAATTACAAAATGAAAATAAATTATAGTAAAAAAGTTTATAATAAAATGTACAAAACTTAAATTACAATGTAAAAAATAAATAATTCACAATTTTAAGACTTCAAAGAAGTCAATATCAGGTTATTTTTAAACAACGTCATCTAAATTTTGAGATGATATAATGATAAAAAGTTGCATAAACTATATACCCATTCATAACCAACGCACTGTGTGGAATTATTTTTTCATATATAATTTACAATATATAAACTAGTACAACTTTGCAAATCCACACATATGCAAAACACAAGCAATTTAATTAATGCACCGAAAAATATGCACGTGTATATGTACAGACTCGTGTGTTTATATGCAAATATACCCGTTTAAATGCAACATGTTAATTGAATAAGTACTTATAACATTTTTTCAAAGTTCTGATGCTGCTTTTCATTATTCAACATTTTTCACTTTAACAACAATCTTCCCTTCAAACAATGGCAAATTATCTGAATCGTTAAATATTTCCTCTTGTATGACTGTATTCTCAAGTTCCTTACATTCAGTTTTGAAGAAGTACCTGGTGAAATAATTAAATTATCATTACTATATTATTTAAAGTAATTCAGAAAAAGCAATAATTCTAAAACAAATAAAATCACAGGTGACAAACGCAAATTGTCAACTAAGGAATACTAATTTCTCAACATGCTCAACCTATCTCCAAGTAGACCTATTTTTCATTTTCTAAAACTCTACGTATATCATACGTATCAAAATACACAAGACAATATATCACCTGTAATTTATATTTGTTCCTATCGGTATGCTATGGATAAATGGAATGGGTTACAAAAGCAATATTTTTATTTAAAAAAAAAAGTTTCAATAATCACCTATAGTTTCCTTTTTTGGGCAAATACTCTTTGAATTGTTTTAGCGTAACTGGCGCAGCTGGTATTTTTGTTCTAAAAGGAAATGGATCATCCAAAAATGTTATCATGACAATGGTAGAAACTGTTTCTGGAAGTTGTATCGGAGCTTTTCCACTGGCTTGTCCAGATCTGTTCGAGAAATAATTTTTCTAAATTGAATACATTGCAACAAAAAGTAACTATACATTTGAGAAAGATTAGATACCGTTTTGAATGCCTTTGTGGAGGAACCGAAGAACCAAGGGAAGAAAGCTGATTTTGATCTAGTAATAAACGACGACGAGCTTCATCCAACTGTGTAGGAGTATGAGGTGTCGGTAAAGGTGGCATCTGTGGATCTGTAGCAACCGGTTGTCCGGGTCTTTCTGCTGAACCACTTCGACTAAATGACTTTCGTCCATATCTGAAAAAAATTAAAAATAGATAATTATTAAAAAGAACGCAATCATCAAAAAATAATTCGTTTAACAGTCTTACCTGTCGTTATTGCTATTAGCACCTTCTTGAATCCACATTAAAATACGTGAATGCGGTTGATGTGGAGGAACTGAAGAATGAAGCGGTGGAGTATCACTTACAACAGAAACGCCGCTGTCAGTGAGATCAGTCAACGTCTTTCGACTCAAAGACCTAAAAACAAAACATTGCCCATATAAAATCACTTTATAACATATGAAGAATATAATTTATAGCTAACTAAGATTCTAATCGAATACAAAAAAATTGAAGCAAAATATAAAAATTCTAATTGATGTTAGAAAAAAAACTTTAAAGCTTTAGTTTCAAGTTTGTTAACCTTCTTCCTATGGATTGTCTCAAGAATGGATCGATGTAATCAGGCACAGACCTGCTCTTGGTGACGTTTATATTGCTAGTTCTTTCACTACTAGAAGCATCACCGAAGTCTCGGACATTTCCCGAATCGGCCGAAAACGCCGATTGGGCGGACAATGTTGAATGATGGTCGCGGCACCTTCGACTGAGTCCGTGAGGAGGTGACGTGGGTCTTCCAGGAGAACGTGCAGGTGTGGGATCAGACCAAACCCGAGAAACGTGTTGATCTTTAAAATGAGAAATCGAATATTACAACTTTTCAACGTTAAAATGATCATAACAATTGTATAAATTAATGTTTACCTAGTATAGCTTGATCATTGTCGTCGTCTATTTGCAACTTTTCACGTAATGCAGCAGCTAAGTTACCGGAATAGTTCCGCGAATGTATAGTTTGACTGATACCGTCGTCGTTATTCTGCACATAAAAATCGGGAATATTATTAAATAGATAAAATTTAAAAATTACTATTAAATAACAAAAATACAACATTACGCACTTCCATTAATTTTCTATCCAATTTTTCCTGATTTTCAGTGTCTCGTTTTACTTTTTCTAATTTTTCTATCAATAAAGCTGCAAATACATCAGGTTTCATGGCGGTACATTGACCTTTTTGTACTCGAAAAGTTCGTGGTATTACCTAAAGAAAAATTGAAAGTTTTTGTAACGCAATGATATTTCAACATTTAAAATCTTTTATTAAAAATGCAGACCATGTCTTGTGTACGAGTACTTTTATTTAAAGCTGCATTTTCTATAATTGCTCTGTGACGAATATGATCTCTCGTTGATCCATGTCCTTTCCGGCACATAATTGTACCATCACTAAAAACGAGATAAGATTTTCAATTTTGGAACAAATACTAAGTAAAACAAAAATTTTATTTTAGAGAATATTGATATTACATAAATAAAATAAAATAAAAATACTTACACACTACTACCAGATACTGATAACGCATCAGAATCTGTTCGTCCACTACTCATAGATTGCAATTCTGAATCTTGTCTTGACGTCGTACAATATGCAGAATATGATAAATGTGGATATGAATAGACGGAAGTTTTTCCGAATGCACCACTAAATATCATAAAAGGGAATTGTCAAAAAAGCGGCATGCCATAAACACATCACATTTATCAGTGTAATACGAGCGATGTGTGTGTGTGTTTTATTTTAAACATATTTTAACAGCGGCAGTATCGAATCCAAACAGATTTGTTTTTCAGCATCGTCATCAAGCAAAGGAACAGCAATGGAACATATAGGGAAGCAAAAACAAAAAAAAAATCAAACTTAAGACAAATTAAAACAAAATAATGGGGATATGAACTGATATTTTAAATTATTACATTTTCACAAGGATTACTTAATCATGCTTAGTATTTTATGACGTATGGAATTAAAAATTAAATAATATAGTAAATAAATTTCAATGAATATTTTTCAGGGGGAAAATGAAATTGATTTTTCTTACAAGAACTTGTAATTTATAATAAAAATTGTATAAAACATGCAACAACACAATAGATATGTTATTACTAGTAGCAAGGAAAAGAATATGTTAATGAAAAAATATACCAACCCAGTGTATGTTTCAGGTTGAAGTCGACGTTTTTGCGTAGCCATGAGTGAATCTTTAGTAAGTCTTTGTGGGCGAAATGTGGACGGGTTTAACTGATGCTGTATATTGAGTTCTTCGCCTTCGTGTAATGTTGCGAGTGTATTAGGAAGAAGAGAACTACAAAGCTAAAAAACAAAACAATATTTTAATAAATACTTCAAATCAAAAAAGCTAATATTGTGTATCAAATTACTAAAAAAATAAACAATTACTTCTTTTGAGCTGGAAGAACTCGATATACTTCCACTAGAATGTGTACTGGTAGAAGTAGAATGAGCAGATTGTGCATGTTGAAGATACGTATCCGAACGTAGGAAGCTCACATAGGTTGTTTCTTTGATGAGTCTTTCAACCTAATTATATTAAATTTATTAAAACACATTACAGATTGATAAAACTAAATTTACTGAAATTCACATGAAAAAAATTACCTCTGCTTGCATGGAATCATAGATTTCAGGATCTAGTGAATCTTCATCTTTGAGCCCAGTCTTAATCCTACGTCGCACGTCTTCTGGAATCGTTAGCTCCGATCTTTTAAGCAACCTACAAATAATTTTAAAAATACATCAGCATGGGAAACAATTACATACAAGGGAAACTTTTGTGAAAAAATACATAAATAAAACTAAACATACTTGTATATGGCTCCAACGATGGATTTAAGGAGTGTCGGATCCTTATTTTGTTTAAGTCCTTGACAAGCGAAATAAAAATTAAGGCGATCAACATGAGGTGGTCCCGCTTCTTGAACATACTTTCGGAATAAGCGTACACCTTCTGCATCCTACGAATACAATTAAAATCGTTTAAATTCGAACGTTTAAAGAACTCTTTGAGAACTTAATTTCGATGTTCACCTCAAGTAAATCACGCAAGTTACGTGCCCAGCGCAAATAGGCTGGAGAAGAACGTCCTCCAACTGGGGCATCGTTCCCTGTAAAGCCATGTTTTCGGCCGGACGACTCTTTACTTCCATGGTATCTATTCAAAACAGATTCACATTCAATTTAACGTATATAATATTACGATTGAAATGAATCAGAATTCACTTACTTGTGAAAACTAGAAGGACCTGCAATTTCCGGATAGATGAGGGGTCGCCCCCTCTCCTCTCCTGGTACAGGTGGCAAAGATGACCTGTCAGCAAGTTTGTTTTCCCAACCTGAAATCGTGAAATTTACTCATTTCATTATGTGAAATAAGGGAGTACTTCTGAAATTCGACGATATTGAACGGATCTTTTATACATTCAATGTGATTACGATATTAATAAACTGATTTTTAAGATATACCTTGCGGGTGACCGCCCCCAGGGGTGTGGCTCATGGCGCACAGGCCCTCCTCCCACCCAAAAACAGCATGGCGAGACAGACACTGAAAAGAAAAGATATTACAAATTTTTACTGACGAAAATAAACAGATTATTAGAAAAATTTATTCAAAGTTTTTTATACAAATGATTTTCTAAAAGAAAAAAAGAAAATACATTTTTATATTACAAGAATCTTCATCCGATTCAATTCATAAATATTACTCAATATCAATGTTTCAAATTTAAAAAAAATTATTCAATATTCTTTATATAAATGATTTTCTGAAAGAATAAAAGAAAATACATTTTTATACTACAAGAATCTCATCCAATTCAATTCATAAACACTATTCAATGTCAATATTTCAAATAATGAATTTTAAACAAAATATTTTTTTTAAATATTTAAAATTTATATTAAGAAAATAAATAAAATCAAGATACAAATACTAGTTAAAAAAAATTCAACCAGTAAAAAAAAAACAGATTTATTAAAATGAACCATATAATGGAATTAGAAAACGGTTGGATCAAATGAAGCGTTTTCTATACCTGTCATGAAGGATCATATCATAACTGATCGCGCATGAATGATTCTGAAACACAATGGATGCGGAAAAAAATGTGCATTGTTATACGAAATATAAATATACCATTATGATTATTGTTGTGAAGTCTCTTTTTAGGTTTAAACTGCTATCCCGATACAAATTTGAACGCTTTGCCGTAATCGATGCGGTACAAATGACCGCTGAGATCAATGGCGGAGGAACGAATAGACGAGAACGCGGAATCGAGATGGAAATAAGCTCGTGGTAGTATTGATGCTGTGTGCCTCGGCGTACGAGTGGAAAAATATTGAGCGATGGAAGCACAATAGCTGGCACACCATCCCTCATATTATGTTGTTAGTATGAGAAATATAATATTATGTAAAAAGTTGGAAGAGAAGTAATTTGCAAATAGAACTTATGTTATTCGGTATGATTTTATATTAAAATTTCTTAAGATTTACAGAAAAATACCAGAATGAATCAAAAATCAAAAGTGATTATATTTCAATTGACAAGAAAAAGTTATTCCAAGGATTTCAAAGAATGAATCATCCACATTTAAAACATTTGAATTCTGTTCAATCAAAATTGATTGATTCATACAAAAATTTCTAACTTGAAAAGAAATTACATGTAAGTACATATAACTTCATAAATTTGAAATGGGTTAATTTTTTTTAATAATTACATGTTTGTACATCCATCGACAAAACTTAATGCAGAATAAATAACCCAAATATGAAAAAAATGATTTGTGGCTACACCCGTGATACGCATTCAACGCATCTGCGCAGAGCAAGAATCGATCGATACCCGACTGACGCCGTGACTCATGTCAAATCCACACAATACCATTTTTGAGAAGGGCACGCTACATCGATACCCACTTATTTCACCAAATTTACCCGATCTATAGTTATCGTATACTTTTTTAGTCAAACAGTGATCAGATTATAACGTTAAAGCAACCATTTTTGTTTGGCAACATCAGCAATCCATTTTCTGTTATAATAGTTTTTTAAGCAAATTCTTTTTATATAAAAATATTGTGTCGTAGAATTAGGTATGTTGTTTATTTTATTAATGATGAATAATTGAAAATTTGAATTTTTTCAGTTTGTATCCAAAATTTTTGATACAAGGTTGGCTCTCGGATAAATTATATAGCCTAGACCAGGCCTCGGCAACTTTTTTTGGCTGTGGGTCAGAAGCAACTAAAATTTGACTTTTATGATGTGTTTAACATATACTATATGAAGTGTATAACATATAAACATATATGAAGTCAGTAGATATATTTTGAAACAATTTTTAGTGGATAATATTATAAATTTTACCAAGAAAATAAATAATAATCAATAATAATCAATCTAATGGGTCACTTAGTGACTCGCGGGTCATAGGATGCCGAGGCCTAGCCTAGACCCCCAATATTTGACGGAGAGACCTTGTCCTGCAGTGGACACACAACGGATCAATAATGATGATGTTGATGATACCCAAAATGAGTTCTTAAAACATTCATCGTGCTTTGTGCAAAGTTCAGCTGTAAATATGTGAAAATAAATAATAAAAAAATGAAAATAATCAAAATGTGAACGAAAGGAATTGAAACTCAACGCTCTTTTGTAATATTTTTTAATTTATGTACATGCAAATACAATTATACCGTCACATTACGACAAGACTTATCCCATAGTTTCCACAAATCATTTTATCATCAGAGTACGAATACAATTTACGTTATAGAAATTAAAAAAAAATACACACCATGAATTTACCCCGATACAAAACAATCGACAGACAACACCTTAAAATTCCAACAACAAACAAGATACCCCAACCGAACACACATCGGCACAGCCCGCAACACCAAAAGAGTTATTTCGGGCAACAGATCACCACCAACCATAAAACCAAAAAGGCGAACCCCCATCATACAACGAACAACACCCACCCAAAGAAGAGGACCAAACAAAACTTTGACAGCCGAACGCAGGCCACAAGTGTCACCGACCGAAGAGCGTTGAGAGGTTGTGTCGCGAGGGGTTAGCAATCGGGGGGCGGGGAGGGGAGCGGAACGAGGGGGGCGTAGGCGCGGGGGGCGCAGCCCTGCGTCGCATTACCCGGCATTCGCTCGGTGGCGGGTCGCGCTTCCATGGGGCGGAGGGGGCGCGGGGGGCGGCAGCGCGCTGCTTCACCGACGCGAACCCGCTGCCCCAACGCGTGCACGTAACAACGCGAAGTGCGACCATGTGCCGAGTCGCGTGACACGATCGGAAATTGTTGTTTTATTATTGTTGTTATTCGACGGTAAAAATGTGTTGGGTTGTGGTAATGGTTTACTTCGGGTGCGTAAATTGTTTGAAGGATTCGGCGGTAAATAGTGCTGAGCGCCGAAATTATAAAATTGAGTAATTTCTTATATTTACTATAAAATTAGTACTTTTAATAAATACTTCTGTATTTTCTCAAATGATGACAGTACTATGTCGGGTTACTCCTAGTTTTATTTGCATCTAAATGCATGTTAACTGTTTTTCTTAAAAGTGACGAATGTCGCTTAGCACTATTTACAGCCGAGTTCCGTATATATTGACGAATTTGTGTTTTGACGGATAAAAATGTATTATAGGTGCTTAAATTAAGAATTTCATGTGTAATTTGTGTGTTTTTAAGTCTGCGAATTTGGTTTTTTAACGAATTTAATATAGTAGTTTATACGTTCGTGTGTTGTAGAGAGGTTATGTTCGACAGTTTTTACAAATCGTTTTCCCTTAGATCGTCTAAATTTGCACACGCTAACAGTTCGAATGGCTTAAGGTGCCACATGTAAACCCAAAACAAATTAAGATACGATTAAAAATTGATAAATATAACCTTCAGACTACACGTGCAATTCATTTAAAAAAAAAATAACTCACGCACTTATAACGCATGAATTTCGTTAAGAATTTCAATTTAAACACTTTTTATTTATGTAAATATGCGAATATGTCAATAAACAATTTAAGCACCTAAAGTAAAGGATCGTCCATGTTATTTAAATAAACGATTGGTATAAAAAATAGTTAACTACATTTTGTATAGAACTGAACTTAATTTTTAACGAAATAACAATTTGTAACAAACTAACGAAACGAAATCACAATCAGATAAGTGATTTTACCCCGCACAAACAACTATAAATGCAATTTTCGAAACCAAAGCAAAGAATACTGGAGACGCTACTTAAATATTTGACGAATCCATCAACGTGAGTGCTTTTCGTTGTTCGGATCTAAAACGCCATCTTATAAGGGAATCCTCAATCGACACATAATAAACGAACCGAGCGTTTTTATACAGTATCAAAATCGATTCAACAACGATCTATCGACTCATCGACATCGAGTATTACCGATTCGGTACGTTTTAATACGCGATTATTTTAGTTCGATTATGAATATAAAATATTAATATTTATTAAATTTCGACCAAATTTTCATTGTATGAACTTCACCCTAATTTAGTATCATATTTCAATAGAGTAATAGATT
The DNA here is from genome assembly GCA_028571205.2 of Hydropsyche betteni. Classification (NCBI taxonomy): domain Eukaryota; kingdom Metazoa; phylum Arthropoda; class Insecta; order Trichoptera; family Hydropsychidae; genus Hydropsyche; species Hydropsyche betteni. The sequence goes on along the minus strand of JAOXNN020000072.1, from coordinate 97,116 downwards.
AATTCAGTATTAGTTTATCAAATATTTAATTAAGATTCAAACTTCTAAAATTATTATTACTAACTAGCGGTAGTTTTCGGCGTTGCTCGGGTTCCCGGTTCCCGATTCCCGTTGTGAACACGCGTTCTGTACACACCGGTGTACCGATGCATTAAAATTGTTGCATTATTGTTAAATTAATTAATTATTTTTTATTTCAAAAACACATTGAAAATAAAATGCCCCTGATTGTATGCAATCTTCACAACACGACTGTCGGGTGGATTGCGGAGTGTACCGTCATTTTTTAGCTTTTCTTTAGGAATTTCCCTATTATTCTTCTTCATAAACCACCCCTTAGTTAAAGCGAACAAAATATAGAACAGTAAATGTTATATTAGCTGCATACAACAATGAAAAATCTTTCAAAAAAAATCTCCATTTACCCGAAAAATCCACACACATTCGAATCGGAAAACTGCACGCAAACGAAACGAACAGCTCCGATCCAAAATAATAATAAAAAATCAGCATTTAACAACATCAGGAACAAACCGAAAAATCAACGAGCGATAGAATCAAAACACACACACACAGGCCAGTACACCAAAGGACGATTTTGCGCCATCGAACGGTCCATAAAATCGGCGGCGAACTAAATTACACGAGCGAGGGAGAGACACGAGAGCGGAACGCAAAACCGAAACCCGAAAACTGTATCAAAAGCGCGGCCAAATACATTCATATACGTCAAAGGGAAACCGCCGAGCCCCACAAAGGACAGGGGCGCGGGGCGGAGGGCGCAGCGGGGCGAGGGGGAGGGCGTGGGCGGATCATTTTGGACCAGAGATCCTCAAAAAATGGGAGGGAATAAAACCGGGCGGCGACTAATTGGCGACATTCGATTCGATTCGGGGTGTGAAGGTTGTTTATTAGAGGGGTGGGGTGTTTTTGAATTTTGAATATCGGCGGTTGGTTTGATGTGAATGTGAATGTGAAATTGATTATGAACGAGAGGATCGCATTGTAATGAAAAAAGGTCGAAATTCATTCGATGTTATTGATCAGGTGGATTTTCTTTGTACGCGAAAACTAATATAAAAAGGGAATGTATAAGTTCTGTTCAGCAAACGTAACCAAAACAAATGGTTCTTTAGTTGGTCCGAAGGAGGTACCAGTGCACGTTTCCGTCCGTTTTGGTACTGCCCAAATAACACCCTTAATTCTTTGAAACTAAATGGAAGAACCGCTGTTAAGGGAATTGATCGATCAAACCCAAACGGAGAACAAAGAAAAATCCCCTATAAATAGAGTAAAAGTAAAAAAAAAACTACACACACGAACAATTTTTCGTCATATTCGATACATCACAAAATCATTACACAACGTACAACTGAAAATCGTATTTGATATACAATCTAGTCGACTATTTAGCTTTGACGTTTAGTCAAACAATTCAGTCTAATTGTAAGACAATCTAGTCTATTCTAATACAATGAAGGCAAAGCTAAACAATATGCGGCACAGTCAATAATTTGATACAGTTATCCACCATTAAGCAAAGAAAGATTTCGATATCAAACACCTTGAAGTCATTTATTATTTTAAACAGCAAGCGTCCGTTGTTTTTTTTTCGTGCTTTGCGTTCATCTCATAGTTTTCGTAAAATTATTCGATTCCAAAAGGAGAGGGGTCATTTTTTTGCGGAGTGTCACACAACCACCCTTACAAAGCCTCATCCTGCAAACGACAAATCTACAAAAACAAGTCGACTTTCAAAAAACAAAAAACCTCCCGCCAAATTAAACATTAACGTCGCAAGAAGCCACCGTTCACAGCACCAATTCGGCGAGGGTTAAAAACGGCGGGCTTAATCTCCCATTTTTATCCCTCCCCCCCTAACCCGCGAGCGCAGGTTTTTAATGCGTCTTTGTAACGTTTTTAAGTCTTTCAGAGAGCGCGGCAGACGTCTGCTCGGGGCACAAAGGAGCGAACAACGAAAGAAAGAAAGCCGAGAGCAACAAACAGTAATAACACTTTGTTGTTGCGCTCATAATGACAACATTCGCAAACTACACGCGACGGGCTTAATTTGCGGCGTAAAACGCCGTTATTCTTGCCCCCGGAGCCCGTTTTTCCTGAAGGAGGTAAGCGGAATGTGTATATATTGCGTGTGTGTGTAACTTTGGGAGTGCTTTTCTTTCGCGTTTTGCACTTTTTAATTTTGAAAGGGACCGCGCGTTCGCGCCGTTATTATTCGCGGTCTTTTTGATGTTTGTCTCGTCGGTGTTGCCAGTGCTGTTTAGCGGGCGCGTACCTTCGTTTGAGACTAATGCGGAAGGTCTGTGTTTTTGTCTTTTTAATTTTGTTTCTATACGAAAAATTGTAGTGCGATAAAAAAATGAGCTCCCCAAACGTATAATATAAAAAATATATATTATACATGTTTGTATCTAAAGTTTTTTGAGTTTGAAGATCACTCGAACGATCCGAAAGTAATTGAAGGATAAAATCGTACTTTGATTTTTTTAAATTATGTTACGTTATGTAATTTTTGATTCGATGTTATTGAAGAATTTTCAATTCAATGACATAAAAAAGCGATGCCTTCTTAAAAAAAAAAGTGTTTACTTTAAATATTTATATAGACAGATAACACGATATCAATAAAGTTTGCCACCTGCACACTTCGAAACATGAAAGGGATTTTTTTTTTTAGATTATAACGTGAAAACCAATAGAAATATAATATTTCGACATCATCATATTTCAATGCACAATCTATATAACTTTCCTTAAAAACAAGATCTTTAGGATATAATATAATCAAAAATTTGTATTATACACAATCGAAAACATTTGAATACCTAAAATTAATTCAAAGATTCATTTGACAACATAATTTATCGTTCAACTTTAGTGATCGACAAAAACCTTCATATTAAAAAAAAAACAGTAATTTTAAAAACAAAAACACGCTTAATTAAAAAATTTCTAAAAATAAAAAAATCACCACTCGAGACGCCTAGTTCGGTCCCAATTTTGAATTTCAAATTTACAAACGACGCCACACAATCGACGTCGAACTTCCCGAAATTCCTACACGTTTTTTAACGGCCGATGCAAATTCGATGCAGCCCCAAATTGGCTTTGTTAGTGTTGCGACTAACCGGGCGTACAATTTAAATTTCAGCCCGGGAAAAAACACGATCGAACCGAAATGCAAAAATGAGGCCTTAAGCCGCTTCGCCGCAAATTGGCGCCGAAGCCCGCAAATCGCGATTGATCCCGCGGATTTTCATGGAAATCATCATTGACGGGGGTGGTTTTCCTCTCTGCGGTGTCGCCATTAAACATTTCGAGTTGTCGATGATGCTGGACGAATTTGCCTTTGAAGAGGTCGGATACCTGCAGGTTCGTATAAAGCGACGGGTCGCTGAAGTTCGAGTGCCATACAAAATAATTGGCGAACGATCGGATGGTATAAACATGCTTGATAAATGGAAAAAATTTAAATATGTTTATTCGGATCGGATCGGATCGGATACGATTCAGAAGTGATTCGACTGATTTAATCAAAATATTAGGTCGATGCGTAAGTTTCGTCGATTTTATACGATGGTCGAATATTTTTCTTCTTTCTCCGAACTAATGTTTAAAATCTCTATTATGTGGAAGATATTTTTGAAATACTTAATAAACAAGTTCATTAATGACATTTTTCGCTGTATAAATTTTATAAAAATAATAAAAGCAACTGAAAATACTTGTGTAGAAAAGAGATCTAATTAATGTTAAAATCATTCAGTTGTGGTTTTTAAAATTTGGATCTGAGGATTTTTCATTACCCGATAAACAAATAAAACATTGTCTTTAAAAGACTGATGATGACATCCATAATTAATGCTGATCCACAACAAAACATCAGAGAGATCGTGTCGAAGATAGGAGTCGACCAATAAAAAAATGCAGTATCTGTATCGGATAGAATATGTTTCAAAATACGGTATTCAAAAAAAAAATACGATAAAACTTTTGCATTAATTTAATAAATAATAAATTATGACTTTTCAGTACACGATCCGATGCCCTTATCTGCAAACAGCATGCGGGCTATACAAAAATCCGTGGAATTTCCAAATCGAATCCATCTATGCATAAATGAGATTGAAATATTGAACCCACGAAGAATGCAGAATCGAACGACAATATTTCAAAAAGCGAACCTCCGGCCGTCGAATTCTTCGGAATTTCCCCGCACACAAAACGTCCGAATGCGAAATATGAAAAATTGTCCAACCATGACACTTCGGAATGTTCGATTTTAATAAGATACGTCCGATCCGACCGCGAGAAATCCCTGAAAACGACATTCTCAAACGGCCGCCGTGAATCGGCCGAATATTACATGCATTGTGACCGCTGAAATTCGATTTGCACGAGCGCATAGATTGGGGACGTCTTTCAGCGGAAAATGGCGGACTCGGAAGAAGTCTGCGAAATTATTGGCTGTAAAATTGCATCGGGTGTCGCGGCCCGCGAAATTGGAACCGATCTGTCGGACGGATTTTTTCCAATCTTCGCGGACGCAAATCGGGGTGAAATTTTTCAATTCACTCGAGGCGATTGAATAATGGATGTTTAGGGGGAGCCAATTTGGAAAAAAGTGTGCAAGAACAAATCGAAATGAGATCCGAATCAGTTTTGTCGAAGAAAATTAAGGTATGCAATACGAAAGTATTGAACGTAAAAAAAATCAATCTATTTTCGTATAAATGTACGAGCTTCGATATTGGAATTCAAAAAATTCGAAATCAATCGGAAATTATATCAATTACAATGAGCGATATTAACAATTCGTTTCTGTGAAAATTTTTGAATGTTCGTTTTGCGAATAATTTAAATTGAAGTTGTTTTTTTGTGAAAATTTATATAGTTCGGAGAAGAGTGATCGATATAAATCGAAACGAACATATTGTTGAAATTAAAAAAAATCTAACAGCGAGAAGAAACGTCCGATACAATCATTGACCCTTCTCCATGAGTTGTGATTTGAAAATGGGTTCATTGTAAGTAAATTAAGGTGAACGAACGCCTTTTACGAAACTGGGCGAGTTTTCGTCTCGAAAACATGCTTTTAATGAAAAACATTTCTTACGCAAGGCCGAACGAAGTTACGAGAACTTGGAAAGTACAAAGGTTTGCTAATGTTGACATAATTCAATAAGATGCTACGAACGGGCCTTTATACACTCCCCCGCACGTATCACATACACGCGCAGTTACTATGAAAACTGCGTTTTAAAGGGCACTTGCAAAAGTACAAAGGGATGCAATAAGCCCGTACGTACACACACATCGGAGACAAAGCTTTCAGTTTGAAGAACAGTTGCCAATTTCCTTTGAACGGCAAATAACGAAAACTCCCGCGATTGTTCTAGGATACGGTTAATTATTTTGGACTTTCTGCAGTTAAGTCTGGCCACGTGAGTTCGGCTCGGGGGGTGGATTTTCCACCTGCCCACCCCCTCGTGCACACACGGGCGTTTCGGGCATGGGGAGGGAAAGATAGGACAGGTCCTGGATCTCTTTTATCGGCGCTCGCACATCTTTGATGTGTGGCGGTTTAAATAGATCTCACATATCAAAGGAAAATCAGGATACGCGCCATCGGGAGGGGTGTGTGAAAGCTGAAAAGCAAACACGAGCACATACTACGTGCACGTGTGTACGTTCTCGTGTATGTATTTACATTGAAACGTATAGGCGGAGTCAGTTTATAACGTGTTTCTGAATCGTAAACAGAGTTTCAAAGTTTCGGCAGATTGATCAAGCTGCTATGGATTTCGTCCTTTATGGGATACGTTTTGAAAATTATGGCGCGAGAGCTTTGATGGCGTAATACGCGAAATGAAACACGCAAAGTGAACGAAATTTGAATCATCTATTTGTTTGATGCGAATCGGATTTTCAGCAGATATCGACACGATTAATTTAGGTTCGATATACTATTTAATTAGGTCAAATTTTATCACGAGTTTGCTCCTGGGGCAAATCGATATTGAAATTTTAAAAGTTTTATTTTTGTTTATGCAAAAATAAATAAAATAATATGTTGATTTGTTAGTGAACAAAAATATACAATTTTTTTAATAAACAAGATGGTCAGACGATTGCGGTGCTTGGAGCACTCTAACGCGCGTCCGCGCGGCACATTCAAAGTACAATTAGTCGGTTTTGATCTTTTAGACGGCGGGAAGGCTTTTAAATGCAAATGAAATTCAGGAAAATGGCAGAAACGCCTCTCCTATATATCTTCCTCTTGCAACCGGAGCAAAAACGGCGCTCTCTTTAATATAAAAGGAAGTGGAGAGATTTGTTCGGGCTTCGTAAACACAATCAACCCTTTTAACAAGTTTCCCATTGATCTTTCTCCACACAGAAGGAAAATGGAAGAAAAATTGTGCAAAGGAATGAAACACTACTAGCTAGACGGTTTGCCTGCAGAACTAGTACAGGGACCCATTCATGCAAGCTTTCGTCTCGCCTAGTGAGAGAAGTGGTTTTTTCCAAAGCAATTATATAAACGTAAACAAATTAAAACGAAGATGATAAAAAAAGGCTGCTTCCCTACTTAGAGCGTATGCAACATCATTTTCATTTTAAAAGGGGTGATGAAAACGCAAAAAAGAATAAAAGGATCGATCCCTCGTTACAATGTCTCAAAATATGCTTACTTTTTTATACATGCGATGACTAGCTATTTGCATACTACAGAGATACGAAAACTTTTTTCGACAGTTCCACAAAACAATAATCAACTGACATTGTATCATAACATAATATATGCACGTAACAACCGAAGTTTAGATACATTTTTTCAACACACGCCAGATAATGAAAACGAAACTTTTAACATTTAAGATTAACCATAATTTATGCAGTTGCATCGATCTACCGATCACATCGAATATCATTTAACTTTTGCGATTGATACGAATCGACGTTTTAACAAAATTGAACTAAAACCTATCGAAAATTTCCGCCTTCCTAACCCGTCACCTTAACCTCCATACCATAAATCATCCGAAGCAACGATACCAACAAAGTTAGCGACCTCTGGATCGAAAGACACATCAGTGACGATCCAGGGGGTGGTTTTCACGTGTCGTTGACGTGACGGACGCATCGGGGCCCACCAAATAGAGGCTCGCGTGTGTACATACGAGTCGTACAAGTCAGTCGTCGCCCTTTGAATAGGGTGCACAGCCAGTTAGGTAGCGAGTGGTCCATTGTTCCTTTGTTCTTTATTCATGCGACACACTCGTTAAAAGGAAACGGACCCGGCATTATCGTCGATGCGGCAAGCGAAACGGAACGGGGTGAGGAAGAAAAGGTTGAGGTCCGCTGCCGAAATGCGCGAATTTCTGCTAAGTCGCTCGGGATCTTTGGAGATGGAAGTGTTGTAGATTGAAATTTGATTGATTTCAATTTTAATAGGATTTTTAAAACAGTAAATTTTAATAATCAAATTGAATAGCTCGGGAGTAGATAGTACTAAGCGATTTTTGTCATTTTTATAGTTATTGAGAAAAACGGTTTATATGCAGTTAGATGCAAATAAAACTAGGAGTAACCTGACATAGTACTGTCATCTTTTGAGAGAATATGGAATTATTTTGTAGTAAATAAAAGAAACTCAATATTATAATTTCAGCGCTTAGCACTATTTACTGCCGAACCCTTCAATTAATATAAGTGTTGTCCTATCCATATTTTAATTAAAGCTTAATAATTATGTATGTCGAAAAATACTAAGCTTTCATTTACGTAATTTGAATATCAACTTGATAATATACAAACTCCCAATTAAAAATGCAACGGCACACACATATAATACAAAGTCAAAGCAAAAACGCGCATTTAATCACACACATAAAACCCAATCACGGCGAGATATACAAACAACGAAATAAACTCATCACGTTGAAAAAAAAAACACTCTCACCGACCACAGAGGGAACGATCGACCGTTTTGTCGGACAACGTCGGCGTCAAAGGGACCAGAGGACCGGTCGGTGTTTTGAAGATGTTATCAGGAAGAGCAGAGTGGCGTCTTTGGCCAGCGACTTTGATGTCGCACAACGGCCGAAGCACGACAATGCGCCAAAGGTAGGTGGTCTTTTGTGCGCGCACATACACACGCTCTCGCTTTGTGCAAGCAGATGGTGGACGTAGGGAAAAACGGCGACAAAGTAGACAAATTTTTGCGACGAAGCTACTCGGAAAACGTGCGTATTAGATTTGGTCAGCGTTTAAAATTGTTCGTATCGAGTAGCCCGTCGTGTTTCTTCACATCACAATTATGTCTGCGGAAAACGGGAATTATGACGTTAAACTATGAAATTTGACGATCTGCCCAAATGTATGTTTTGCTTGGCAACGGACGCAACGATGCGCCAAGCGCCACAAGTCGAACGACCCAAATCGTATTATAATAACTGCAAATTACGACGCGAGTACGCGTTATTCTAACTCGAAAAAAAAAAAAACGCTCGTCCAAAACCGAAAGCGAGCAGTAAAAAGTGAATCGAAGTCGAGATGTCCATTTCAGTGATTCTTTGGCTCTCAGCGGCACTTTTCGCTCAAAGCGATCGCACAAAAGCCTTGCCATGAAGAAGGCACCGTTTGCCACCGGACACATCGGCAAATAGTGTGTCATGTGGCCTCCAGTTTATAGCCTGTGTGGCATACGCTGTATAACACGGGGCGGAGGACCTGCCGGTCGTAGCTGACCATAGCAATTGGCCTCGCCCCCTGGGCTCTTCTTTGTTTGCCTCAATACCACCCCGTCCACCCTCCCACCGCCCGCTGGGCTCTGCGGACATCAAACGGATTTTTCAAACAGAGGGAAAAACGGTTTGATTAGAGAAGTCCGTCTGCGACTTCGGCCACAAAAGCGCGAGTGTAAAAAAAAAATAGATAATGGGCGAGTCTCTCGCTTTGATGGAACTACAGAAACTATTTTCATCGATTCCTCAAAGTCGAGAATAATTGTAGAGTGGGTCCCGTTTGCGAGCTCACGCACACATCTGCTGTAACGTGTGTTGTATTACTTATGGGATCGACGGTCAAATGGCGAATTTTCTTTCGGGATGAATGGATAACGAAAAAAAGATCGGAGATTGGATGCGGGGGACATTTGTGACCAATTATGGGGAGAGTCGGCGGAACGACACGTGCAAAAATGTCGGTACGTGATAACTTAATCGTTACTTTAGTTTGAAAAAGAATTTATATAAAAATCAAATGCTAGAATAACTATTTATATGAAATTTTATATGAAAAAAAAAGAAATATTTTCATTCGACGTATGAAAAATTAAATATTTTTATTCGAACGAAAGTAACATAGCGTAAAAGCAAACATTCGTCCAACTACTACAGTAGGGAGGGTCGTTTCCTGCGCAAAATTGGATTTTGTCGGGATTCCGGGATTTCGGAACAGCCCGGAAGGTAACGGACCGTTCACGGTTAAACCGGACTACATACATGCGATTTTCGACGAAAAGAAAACGTCTCGGCGAAGCATCGGACCGAGAAAAGATGCGATTAACTTACACAAATTCGATAGTCAAATACACTCGGAAAATTCGCTCCATTCTTATCGAATCACGCGTTCAAGATTCTTTATGTGGAAGATGCTTTTTTAACTGAAGAACCTCTCTTTTTCGGCATTGTGAATAATCACGTTTGAAAGCCGAATCGTTAAATATAATACACAAAGGACGGCAATTAGCCGAGCATTAACGGAACGTACTCGCGGTCAAAAGGTTAAAAAATACACTAATTGTGTACATCGGAGTTAAGCTTCCTCTTGTATCCTACAATTGAATGACTAAAACAAAACAAATTATAATCGAGATGATTCAGTAAAAAAACGAAGATTTTCATATAAAAACGTCATCATCATACGATTGATTAAAATTTATACAATTTAAATAAAAAAGCTACTATTAAAATGATCGAAATTTAAATACGATTCTGGTCAGAATTTTTATCATGTTTTGGTCAGAATATTTTGATCAGAATTTTTAATCAAAAAGGTCAGAATAAATATTGAATGGTCAGAATTTTAATTGGGTTTGTCAGAGTTTGTATTAAATGGTCAGAATAATATTCAGAACCCTAACCTAACTTAACCTATTCTGACCGTTTCGTCATTAAATTCCGACCATTTATTATTTCATTTTGACAATTCATCATTTCAATCTGACCGTTTTTAATTAAAATTCTGATCATTTAATTTTTCGTCAATCAAAAACAACCGAATCAACACTCACATCAATCCAAACAAAAACAAAACAACACCGAAACCCTCCAGGGTTAAACTCGAATCGCGCGTATTACAAACCCGCCGCGCAAGAAGAGGCACTCTCGCGCAACATGCGGGCCTCTATGCGTTTTATTAATATTGTTCCATTCCTTTTTTCCTCTCCTCCTTTTCATTTCGTTCATTTAATAATAAAATTTCAAACGGCGGCTGCCGCTCGCCGCGTCTGGCCCGTAATTACGGTCCGCGTAATGGCCGGCCACGATTTAATATTGTTGTGCGTCGGGTGTTGTGGAGACACACACAGAAACCGAGAACAACGACCAATTTAGAATTGGACACGGCGAGGAACCTGCCCGACGATGGAAGGTGGGTGGTGAAAGTCGACGTGTCGTCGGAAACCGCGGTTTTGTGCATCGGGACGCTTTTCTTTTTGTAGGGTTCGAGTCTCATCGGATGTGTCGTCGATCCGAAATGAGATAATTTTGAAACGTATTCTAAACATATGTGTATCGGCTTCGGAACGTTCGATGTCTAATATGAATGATTGTTTTACGTATAAGGAAACGATTATCATTATTAGTTATTTGTTGCCGGTGATTAATGAAGGAAATATAAGCAAAGGCAATCAGGGCGTTTTTAACGCTTGTTAAATATTTCTATCAGATTAATTTTTGATCTGTTATTACACAAGTTAAATTAATGTCAAATCGATATATTGTCGTTTTACACGCAACAATATAAATGTATAACTGAGTTGCATGATTCGAAATTCATTTACAATTTCAATAGCTCCATACAAACTTTCCTTGTTAATTTTTGGACTAAACACAATACATGGGTAATATCGTAAATAATATGCAAGTGTTGCTCACATTGCAGAAAGTAATGAAATTTAGTTCACATTAATGATGTTGAAGCATGGTTTTTATTAATTTAAAAATGCCTCGGTAAGGTTTCTTACAGCGAAACGTGAAGTACGCTCGAAATAGTAAATGGGTTCCTTTGATGCAAAGGCTTGTTCATTACTGAGATAACAGTTTCGACTTTATAAAGTAAAGATTTAAGTTCAGGTGAAATATGTAGTTTCGTGTCAGCCGAATTCCTGAATCTTCCGAAATATGAAACCTAATAGAAGAATTTTTTCCCTTAGTCTGCGTTTTAGTTTTCTGAGACGTAAAAGAAAATGTTGCGAATCCGACAAAATGTCGTTATTAGTGAAGTGCGAATCTCACAAAACTGAAAGACGTATTGACGAATCAGCGAAACATTTCCAATAATATTTTTTTAGATTTGTCGTGGTAATTGTCGAAGAAAAAAAAACATTTCTTTTTGGATGAAAAATTGAAAAGATTTATCAAATAAACGTACCTCATGTAATCCGGCAATGATATACAGTCATCGCAATTTTTTTATGTAAATGATGTTATCTTGATATCCAATGTGATGATTCAGCTCCTCTGTCCTTCTGAAACAAAAATAATTATTATAGATGAATTAGTCGAATTATAAAATGGGAAATAAATCAAATTTATTCCATAAGATTTAATATTAAATTAAAATGTCAACTCGTCTGAAAAATGTTCAAGCAAAATGCGTAAATGTAAATTTTCATTATTCTTTGAACTACTGCTAAGAAAATGGAGAAATGTCATTTAGGTAAAAAGGGTTGTAAATTAACACGGAACGTTTTCATTTCGGTTCCTTTGAACTAAAAGTAGACTTAAAAATCTTATCTTTCACTTTGTACGTTAACACACTTACACAACTTATAATACGAAAATGAATGTTTCTAATACAGAATTTAATTTATTTAAAACAAAACGAATAAATTCGAAAAAGAAGTTTGCATATAAAAGAATCGATGAAGCATTAACATTGCACATACAAAGAGAGGATTTGTAGGTTTTCTAAAGAAAAAAATAATTGTCCTTTGATGGAGATGTCTTGATCGGTGAAAAAAAGAATAGAAAAGTGATTCAACACAAAGGGGAAAGCGATGAAAAACACATGAAAGGAAATATATATAAAGACTCAGTATACGAAAAGACCCGTATTTACCAACTGTTTGTATTGATAAAAAAACACAAAGTTATCGTTTCGATGGATCAAAAATTAAAAATAAATCACATTTATATATAAAATTCGAAGAAAACGCTAAACAAAAATAAAGAGACGGTCTCGACAAAAACGACTTTTTCGATTTTCGCACGACTTTCAAGCCATACTGAAATTTCAATACGCGACTTCGGAAAAAAATTAGAATATTACTTTAATTTCAAATGTAAACCGAGCCCACCTAGTGGTGCGTATGAAGTCATAACACTATTCATTACAATACATCCGTTGGTGATCGGAGAGTTTTAAAAGCGTGCAAGAAGTTTCCGAGCCGAAAGTAAAACCGGTCTTTAGAGACACCGAAGATTCCCGCCTGGATAAGTACTTAAATACCACCTTTCGTGGACGATGATGACACGCATCGGTGTGTGCGTGAAATTCAAAACTCAAAATTCGAATTTGAATATGAAATTCGGCTGGAGACGCTTTCCGGACTCGACTTTCAATACCGTGGAATCGATGAAATTTTTAACTATTCGTATTATGTATGTCACAGTGTGACTCACAGTTCTTTAAGTGTAAACTTTACACCCATACTAGTTTGGGTATACACAAACAGTTTGAATGTCAATTGTCAAATTTTACCTCGATGTAATTGCGTTTAAACTAAAAACAAACGTCATAAGTATCATGCTTGGGTTAGCGTTTTAGCTTGAGTTGTGAAAACGTATTCAAAACAAACTCTCGAAGTTCAAACTGACACGACGTGTAGACACTACGCGAATTTCTCGATCATTAATTGACATACCAATTTCCACCTTATTGATATTTAGCATAAGAGCGTTATCTGAGTGCAAACAACTTAAATTATTGCACCACATTAACAATTGGACTAGAGCTGTTACAAGGTGTATGAACAGATTAGTTTGTTCGTGCATAAACGAAGTGGACACTTAAACTGTAACATATAGACAGTTTCCAATTTGGTATTATTTGTTGTTTTGAACTGATGGTGCACGGATTAGGATTGTTTTTATTAGTGTTTAAAAATTTATATAAAAATCACGTTTGAACTAATCTGTAGGATCGCTTCTATCACAATTTGACCGCGAAGCGATTCACAATTTGAAAATTTACCGCTTTTCTACCATAAACAATTGTGAGCGCACTTTGGGAGCGTCTCTCGTCGGACGGCGTTTCGACGCAAGAAAGAAACCCGTCCGAGTCCGCGGCCGATGTTTACGAGCAATAAAAATAAAAGTCGGCAAAGGAAAACAGAACAAAACAGAAGGACGATCCGGCGAGGGCAAAAAAATAAAGGAAAAAAGGGTTCGAGCTCAAATGGAGGCAGAGAAGGGAATACAAAGGCGGCCGCTGAAGGCGGCGAGACCGAGCGGTGATTTCTGACCCGGCCCAAAGATACACGTCGCCTTTTATCAGTTACATTCGACTTTTAGGAGCTTTTTTTTATACGATTCGTTTCTTTTTATTCCGTTTTTAGGCTTCCCTGGTCGCGACGATCTCGAAAACTGTCCGTAAAGAGAAGTCGGCTTCCACGCGCGCTTCTTCGGATCATCGCTAATTATAAAGCGGCGAATGTCTGAAATTCTTTCCGAATTAATTTTTTTCCTCTCTCTCATCTGGTTGAATTGTTTACGCAGGAACGGCCTGATTTGAGTGTCCCGATTCGTGCGAAGAGTTCCCCTGACGCGTTGCGGTATACAAATCAAAGTGAAAATTTGAGATGAAAAATATTTCGTGTGTAAACAAAATATGTTTTTCAGAGACCTCGTATGCGTTGTGTAACTGGAAGCTGAACAATAGACTGAAGCAACGTGGGATACACAATCGAAATTTAGTGATACTATAATTGTAATTTGGCACGCACAGATACTTCAATAAATTTTAATAAAAATATCTATTGAAAAAATTAAATTATCAAGCATTCGAAAAATCACAGACTTCCCAAAGATCTTGCACTACACGAAACAAACAGGACATTAACTCCATTCCACACACGAATTCAATTCTAATTTCTAGTACAATCTTATTTATACACTCGAATTCCACTCACATAACACAACTATTACGACAAAGAACACAAGAGGAAGCGCGCATCCTAGCCACAAATAACGGATCGAATCGAGGAAGCGAGATCAAAGAGCTGACTCCTCGCAGCAGCATCGGCATCGGCGCGAAGACAATCTTTCATATTTTCCGTTGTGTGTGTCAAAAGTGCGACATTGTGAAGACGCGGCCGGTGATTAATGGGCGCCACGCTACAGGCGAAACCAAATATAAATAATACCGGCGAAAAAATAGGAGCGGCGAAATAATAAAAAGTGGACGGAGAAAGAGGGCAGGAGCGGGAGGAGGATGGCACTCCTTTTTATTTAAATAGACATATTAATAAGATCAAAGAAAGGGAAATGAAAGGCCGCCGCTGCCAAACCGCGTCAAAGCGGGGCGCGCACATCAAAAGGATCGACACTCAGGAAACGGCAAAGTTCACCTCTCCGCGCTATGGGGATGCTACAGGGCGCACGCAAACTAATTTCTCTATCTGTTACGCTCTGAGGATATATGGGTCGATGTGCTCCTTGTTTTTTTTTGGTTGGTGGTTGATGGTATGGTTCGATATTTGGATCGAGAATACATTTTTTTTTTCAGATATTATTTTAATGTATTTTTTTTTTAATATAAAATCGAAAATTTTAGAATTATTAAACATATTGATCATTAAAGATAAGTACTCAATGTATAGACTTAAATTTACCAAAAAAATCCCATACTTTCAATAGATTTTTTGAATTGAATGAATTATTCTATGAATTTTGAATTTTAAAATTGACATAGTCACAAATAAATATTTCACAGCACTGATAATAATATCACATAAACTAGGTTTCAAAAGGTTTATAATCGCATTAATTGTTTTTTTTTTTAATAAGTTATTTTGTTTACGAATTAAAAACATTTTCTTACATTTTTTTGAGCTCTCTACGTACATACCGCTAAAGGCTACATACAAAATAGTACAAATAAAATTAATCGAATCATCTCCAAAACGGTTAATTTTATGAATAAATATTATAAGATTTTTTTGTAGGAAATTTTTTAAGTTACAATTTGTCCATCTATATTATTCTGTAAAAGCAATAGTTAATGAGATATTCACGAAAAACCGTTTTCGGTAACCTTTGACCCCCATGTAAAATCTTATACTATTTTCATATCGATATGAAATTTGATCATTTTGTTAAGAATGACAATATAAAATTTCATACCAAAATCCCTTGTACACGAATTTTCATAAACAAATGTCTTTATTCCCATGACTATTATTCGATTATTATAAAAAGTTTCATATTCTTAAGAAATTCGACTCGTTAAAACAATCTTCTATCAAATTGTAACATGGCTCCTTTCACGCGTTCGTACAAAAGAAACAACGCGAGCATACAGCGCAGTTTCGTATAACGAAACGGCCTAATTAAAAATATGACGATACCAAACATCCTCGCATATAAATCGATCTTTTTTTTTAATTGACCCGAAGACTCGAGAAGTACGAGCGTAGGCAGAAGAACACTTTGGCTCGATACACAGATCGGAAACGTCGGTACATTTTCACGGTCGGCGAGTCGCCGTTGGTTCGCGGCCAAGAACAATCGAAACGAAAAAATGCATACATTACACGCAAATTTACCGTCCAATATCTACAATTTATGGACTGTGGGATTGGAAGTTACGTTCCGAACGTAACCGGCGCGAATAATTCACGGAATAATTCGTTTAGCGGCGACGTTTCGCTCGTATCGTAAATAATGTCTCTGTGATAAAGAAGTGAATTGTTTTCAAGGCTCAATAACATTACACGAAGTTTAAGACAAAATAAACATCGAGAAAGGAAATATTGTATAAATCAGATTCAAACTCGATCGTAATCCAGAATTGGTGTTAAATTCAAGTTTGAATAAAGATGTAAAGCGATCGCCCGATCACCGTGTTGCTCCTCCTCGGCTCTTGACTAGTGACAAAGCAGGTACTATACCTATCTTCAAAGAGAAGCAACAAATCCACGGACCCAAACCGACCGATAGACACCCTTATCGCCGACAGACATTAGGCTCGAAAATCGCAAAGCACCTAGCGGGATGCTCCACGTCGTTTGTCGGCGCGTTTTCGCCAGGTATTTATGATTGAAGGAAACAAAGCCGAAGAGCCTTTGAGTGACTCATTCGCCGGCTACGATAGCACAATCGGAACACCACCATTCGGATGGTCTCTTTATTGCTTGTGTGTGTGTGTGTGCGAAATTATTTTAACTGTTGCGTGCGATTCGAAATCCCCAAACTTGATAATATACTCGAAATTATCTCGAATTTGCAGAAATACACTTTCGTAGCCGATGACCCGTATACGTGTCATGAAAAATATTTGCGCGGATAGTCGATGACACATGTGTCACGATCGCTCTACGGCTATTATCGGTTAATACTGTATATGTTGCGCCGGCATGGGCTGATCGGTTTTTATGGTACATGTCCCTTATCGATACGAGGTTGGCTCTCGGATAAGGTATATGCCTAGACCCCCAATATTTGATGGGGAGACCTTGTCCTGCAGTGGACACAAAACGGGTCGACGATAGGTTTGCCAACTTTTTCTGTGACGATTCCGGGACAAATAGCATCAATTCATTACACACATTGTTCTTCAAATGAAAAAAACAGCATATTTTTATTGATTGGAATCGCTTACATATACAAAGTAATCATCCCCCCCCTAAAAAATCCAGGCTACGGCCATGCTAAAAACTAAACATTATTACGAGTCGGTCAAGTTCTGAATTTCCGGGGCAATTTTATACTTCTCCGGGAAACGGGACAACGATTCCAGTTCCGGGATAATCCCGGCCAATCCGGGACGGTTGGCAACCCTCGTCGACAATGATGATGATGACTGTATATGTGTTCGGGCACATATAAAA
This sequence comes from Hydropsyche betteni, assembly GCA_028571205.2. Taxonomy (NCBI): domain Eukaryota; kingdom Metazoa; phylum Arthropoda; class Insecta; order Trichoptera; family Hydropsychidae; genus Hydropsyche; species Hydropsyche betteni. The sequence continues at coordinate 79,754 of JAOXNN020000072.1, read as the reverse complement.
TATTAACGGATAATAGCCGCTGGTTGATCGTGACATATGTCATCGGCCATCTTGGCAAAAAAAAAAAAATCATGGCACGTATACGGATCATCGGCCACGAAAGTAACGAGACGTATACCTGAAACTAGGTACTATCAAAAAAAAAAAACGATCATTTTCAATAGTTTTTCAGAGAATGAACATATTAGTCGATGATCCATCCCGAAAAATAAATTCACAAGATACCAAACGACATCCTTTGACAGTAAACAACGTCCGAAACCGCAGCGGCCCCGAGAAAAAATCCACGCGACCGGGGGCCATCATCCACCATTCATGAAGTCCGTACTCGGGACGCGCGTCCAAATATAAACCCGTGGATATTTTTAAAGGTTTACTAACTCGACGATGAAAGGCTAAAAATATGCGCGGGCGTGAATCGAGATACGTCAACCGGCCGGAGGAGAAGCTGCAGACGAGGGGCTCCGTTTCCATCGTCGACCCATGTTGTATCATCGCGGCATCGTTAATGCCCATCGACATCGGCGCGAGATCAAACAAATCTACTGCGGAATAAATATGTAGTTCCAGCACAAGAAGATGTGGTAAGTAATGTGCGCCCGCGGTAGTGGGAAGCGCGAACGAGTAGGACGAAGAGAAACGTTCGATTTTATTGTGATATGGAGCAGTGCTACGCAACCGTTGCGCCGCGAGACGGTGCTGATTATGTGGTAGCGCGTTTCCGAGTGTGAAAAAAAAAATTAGAAAAATTATATTATGATATGGAGCAGTGCTGCGCAACCATTGCGCCGCGAGACGATGCTGATTCAAATTCAAATAAATTGATGTAATTTCTATATATAAAAGCATTTTTTTTTAATTTTTGGTGTGCTTAGAATGATCAAACGTTCAGTTTTGTCCGAAAGTTTTTTTTTATGCTTTGCGTTTGTTTTGTTTTTATAAAATCACAATTTACTATGCTTGTTGTTGGAAAAAATTATATTACTTTGTAAAAAAAAATAAAAATTTTTTGTTGCAAATAATTTTTGTAATAAAAAGAAACAAAACACCTTTAAAAAAATGCAGTTAATGTATTACTCATTTTACAAGTTTCAAAAAAAAAAACGCTTGCGGTGCAATATATATTTTTTTAATATAAACATGAAACATTAGTACAGATTATTTACAATTCTTCCTTCTATATACGATTGTGCATTCTAATTTTTTTTCTTTAACGATGGTAATAGTTTGTTGAGGTAAAAATAGTAATTTTTTTTCACTTATTCATTTTAAATATACATACTGCGAAATTTTGAAAATATCCTCAGTATGCTGCGAAAGAAAAAAGATTACAGAACACTGATTCGGAGAGTTTTCATAATATCGACGGGTTAATGTAAAACTGTCACTAACGTTTCCCTTCGTGGAAATAGTAAAGAAATGTGATATCGATCGTAAAAACCACAAAACACAGCAGGTATCCAAATAGCGGTTGAATAATACGCGAATAAAAAAAAAACGACCACACAATACGACAGCGCGTACATATAAAATCGTCTACAGCAGTGCGCCCTTATTGAACTTGTCAAAATCAGACATCCATTGTAGTCGATTCCGTTTTTATGCGCCGTCGAAAAAAAAGACCGAATCCTTCCGATTTTAAAGTTAGCAAAACGCTCATTATGCGGCGGAACATATACCCTACATTTTCCGTACATAATAATACGATATGTGACACGCGCAACTCTTGAATATGTGATTTCGCAAATCGGATTCCACATCTCGAAGTAACAAGTCATCAAAGCGTCTCCCGTGTGCGCCTAATAAGCAAGTATAAAATAAACATGAAAGCTAAAATATCCAAGTTTGTCGTGGCGCAAGATTGAAGTTTGCATCAGAAGATGGGGCCACGCTGGCTCCTAAGATATATAGAGCTTTTGCTTCACAAGGAGACACGGTTAGATATATAGAGATCCTGCTTGCTGGGTGGTACTCACTTCGTGAACGGGGGAAGGCGTCCTCTGACTTGATATCGATGCTTCCCTTCAAAGAAACAAACATTTACGTGGATGTTAAGTTAGTTTGTGTGCACTAAATAGTTTCGCCTCTCGACTAAAATCATTACATTATCCCTGAGTCGAAATATTAAATCTATGTACGTGGGGTAAACATCGTGCATGAGTTATTAGTGTGCGCCGTATGCGAAATTTGTTAAGTTAAAAATAATTATGAATATATTTAGATGGTCGATTAAATTTAAAATGAATTATTTAATAAGTTTGTTTTTTGTACGCAATAATTCAAGAGAAGTTTTGCTGCGTAACATCAAACGCGCAATCTTGTTTACCACTCGAACGGTCACCACTAAATATTTTAAAGAGACCAAAATACGAGCGAATTTAAAAATCTAGATAATAAATTAATTTCGTTCGGCGAAAACGCTTCGCCACCTCCCGAAAATATAAATCATTCATTATAATTTCTGTATAAACGTACGCAAGTGAAAGAAAAAAATCAAATCGATAAATACACGAATATATTTGCTCAACGCTCACGTGGGATCCGAAACGTAAATTAGGAGCACTCGAGCAACAGGTCTCCGAAGTTCGTAAGAGAGAAATCCACTCAGAACATCAAAGCTTTTAAAAATTCATAATAAAAGTTGTCCGATAGGTCGTTCGGGAAGATTGACTGGGTATCCGAAATCAAAAAGACCCGAACGAAATATGCGAGCGCGCCAGATCAAAGGCTACATACTGAACATAAATTTGATGCTGCAATAGTTTAAGTTGCTTGCGATCGCCACTCGTTTCGCTAATGTAATATCAAATGGTTTCGAGGAAGTTGAAGGGGTGGTGGGCGGGTGGATGCACCCATCCACCCACTGGCCGGCTCCCTTCTGAGACGACAACTGGTGCCAAGTGGGCGGAAGACTCAAAGGATGTCAAAGAAACATACTTTATCTCCTTTCAACGGGAACATCATTATGAATTTTCATTAAATTATTTAATATTCACACTACCAAAGGATGTGTCAAATCTTGAAAACGTAAATAGCCGACGACATTGCGTTCTTAGATTATTTTTACTATATTGATTTGAAACTTCTCGACGGCAGCAAAGATAATGATTAAATCCGTTTCTGGATAAAAACTTATCTAGTACAGTGTAGTATATATTTCAATATTCGTTCTATGCACGTATCGGAAGCTTTTTATAAATACAAAAGGAAAGAAACGGTCACACGCAAAGGAAGGAAGAGCTGCGGATTTTATATCTCCGGCATCTTTCGCCCATCGGAGAGGAAATCTGTTACACAGAGTAAAATAAAAATCACACAGAACTAATAAGAGAATCACAAAGGAAGTCAAAGGAAAAGGTGCTCAATAGACACAGAGACGAAAGCATGCAAGCGGGCAAAGCAAAGGTTTCATTTAGGAGACCCGAGGTGACGACACCCCGGCGCAGACTATGAAAAATCGTGAATGCGAACATTATCGAAAGCCCTCTGCGAAAATTATCATTCCGATATTAGAAACCGAATGCGAGGATTGAAAATTCTCGGAAGCGGAGCTTAGAGCGCACCTTTTCGAAGAAAAAAGCAGGTACGTGTATCTCTCGAGAACTGTATTCGGTGTTGGTGAAGCTTGCTAAAACTAAAATTCTCAGGTAGTTGGAATTCTTCGTTTCGGATATTTTTATGGATATGAATTATGCTGGTAATGCCGATTTTTTAGTATTAACGAATTCCGAGCTTTTCGATCAAGATAAGATTTCTTCGAATTATATATTGGATTCTCAGGTAACACGGTTATATTTATCAATATCAACAAATAACCTTATTAATAACTATTCCCGAACAAACATTAATAAGAAAAAAATCTCAAATCTTCAACACCATATATTTTCAACAGTTACTTTTATATAACTGTGGACCAAATTCACAAATAAAAACATCTACATACCAATCCAATTACCAATCACCCACAACCCTGACCGCCAAAGACTCGTTCTTCAAGAACGTTCCCGATTGTGTCCCTAAGAGGGCCCTCCCACGTACCCAGCGGTCGGCTCGTTCAAAAGCCTGGATATATAATATTGGTGCATACAGACAACAGTTGCTGCTTTGACACCGGGACACGACAACGGCAGCAGGACGAGGGCAGACAGGCAGGTGCTCTCAACCGGCGGACACTCGAGGAGGTCCGCATTATCATCAGCGGGACGATTGTGCTCCCTAAGACGGTGCACTGTGAGTGGTCGGGTACGTGTACTCGGAGGATGTTCGATGCTTTTGAATATGAAGGATTTGAACCGACGTGGAAGTATATGATCTTTTTTTAAATAAAAATTAGAGTGAATCCCCGCTTATAATGTCCGAATGCATTCAAAATCAAATGCATTTGAAACAAGCAGTTAATACGTAAAAATGTAAAAAAAATAAAATAAAATTGAAAAACCTTAACTCCCTACAGCGTGGAATCCATATTGACGTTATAGGGGGGGTTTGCTGTATTTGAGTGTAACAATTAGGGTTGCCAACCGTTCCGAATTGGTCGGTATTGTCCCGGAATTAGAATCGCTGTCCCGTATCCCGGACAAGTACAAAATTACCCCGGAAATTCAGAATTTGACTGACTGGCAATGATGATGATGTTTAGTTTTGAGCTTGGCCGTAGCCAGGATTTTTTAAGGGGGGGGAAACACTACTTTACATATGTAAGCGATTTCAATCAATAAAAATAAGCTGTTTTTTTTTTATTTGAAGAATAATGTGTGTAACGAATTGTGCAAAATTGATATCACGATCGAATATTATATTTCAATATAAACTCATAATTTAAATACAGCACACAGAGCAGAGGGACAGGGGGGGGCAGACCTCCCTGACTACGACCATGATTTTGAGCTATTTGTTCCGAAATCATCAAAGAAAAAGTTGGCAACCCTAGTAACAATATATTTCATATGTCCTGATATATCACACAAGTAAGCAATATTTCATCGGCAATAAAATCGATAAAAAAAATCGGAACGATCGTGACTTCGTGAGCAATCAAAATTTTTATCAAGTTTCAAAATAGCTCGTAATCTTTTGTTTAACAAAAAAGGACATGGTAAAAAATCTGAAGAAGCAATCGCCCCAATTAAAAACAGTTGCATCATGACCAGAACAGAGTTTGTAATAAAAGTGGCGACGCTGGAAGCGTTCATCGACTCCATCCATGCACGATCAAAAGGAAACACTAACCATAATTTAAGAAAGTGAAAGGTTTTAATAACGAATCTTGATGAATCAATTGTTCACCGTACAACGTGAAAGAAATGCGGGCGTCCAACCACCCCGCTGTATACACTTTGTAAAATTAATGGAAAAAGTTAATTTCTCTCTGAATAAACTTATTTTATGCATCGGAAAATTTTCACTACAATTATTCACAAAAATTAATTAAAGTTTCTAGGTTACGAACCAATTGTGTAATTCGCTAATTAAAAAAAAAAAACGTTACATGAAAACTTCGTTTTATATTTCTTTTAATAATTAAAAAAACCAATCGCCCAACACAAACAAACGACCTCAACCCGCCAAATCAAACAATGGATCACTCTGCGGACGAACTCCATAGAACCGCCATCGATATTCCGACACGTGCACACAAAACGCATTCGCCGATTAACGACATGTAAACTGCACGCGATACCTGACCACTAATTGGGTCACCTGTCCAACAAAGCGCACCCGCGGTCTTTCGAATCCACCGATGCGAATCCCTTCCTTTTCCGTGTAAAATCAATCTTGACCTTCTCTGGGAATGCACGTCTCGAGAGGGACACCGATCCAGGTGTTCTCGACCCGTCTTCTCTGTGACCGACAAAACGAGGCAAAAGAATATTGAAGAAAGCAAAGGAACGGCGCGTTCGTTTGTATCGAAAGGATCAATGCAATGTGCGCGAATATGAAATGTTATCTGAGGGAAATGTTTAATTTAGTATATCGGGACAGCTTTTCGTGAATCGAAAATGATTGAACAACGTATTATAGGAAAATTAATCAGTGCTGATACAGTGCGGTTTTATCGGATTTTTTTTTATATATTTTGTATGGATTGCGTATTTCGCCAACAAATGTGCAATATACCGCGTTTCCCCGAAAATAAGGCCCGGTCTTATTATACAAAAAACTGCACTAGGTCTTATATTAAAACCATCTTTAAAATAATTATTGTTTTTTTAATTATTAATATTTGTTATGACTTATGATAGAGAAGCGTCAAAGAAGTTTAGTTCACACGTTGTTCCTGGATAGCTCTCTGTTTGAATAAATCACCTTTTTATCTATAGGTTAAGTTAGTTCTCAAAATTCGATCAAAAGCTATAATATGGCTCATTTGATACTAAATACTAAATTTAAATAAAAACGCATTTCGCCGTACCGGAGAATTGCTGTTCGAGCACCTTCATACAACGCCAATGCGATGTTTTTTCACTAGGTCTTATTTTCGGGGTAGGTCTTACATTATAACCATCCTTTAAAATCATAGTAAGTTTTCGGGGAAACACGGTATTCGGCAACGTTTATAATTAAAATTTTTAGTTTCGAAACGTTGTTTGAGGCGAAAGCTTCTCACATTTCACATAGTTTAACATCAAAATTACCATCATTTGAAACCTCAAACGGGTCCGAAACGGACAACACACCACCGGCGTCAAGTCGAAAAGCTACGTAAGAGCAGTGCCACACACACACACATAAAGACCGTAAACTTCGGGAAAAACACTCGGCGGTAATTACTTGACATTACGTCAAACCGTACCGCCGTAATACGCGACGGGGCTTTTGACTTTTAACTTCAATTTGACTTTGGCTACGGAGGCTGAGAGGGCGCAGGAGGGGCGGAGGGCAAGAGAGCTGGAAAGTGAGGGAAGGCGGAAGATATAAAGTAAATTAAACGGCAGATTTTCTTTTGAAGCGCGGCGATACTTTTTACTTACGGCGCGCGCGGCAAAGGGAACAAACAACGAGATTGAGGCCCGCGCGACTCGCGGGCTTTTATCGCAAAGCCTCATAATGAAAATAGATAGAAAAGAGTCAATTACGTCGGCACAACGAAAAATGCTAAAAGTTGGAGCGTCTGAGTGAAGATGATGAGTTTCGTGGCTTATGCGTCGGAAGGATGGGCGGGTTTCGAAAATAAACCGAGTCAAAGGTGCATTGTTTATTTTTTTTTCTCTTGAGAACTTATTCGTTTGTTACTTGGAAGATTTTCTGATTTTTTTTTTGTAAATTGATTCAAAAGATTCATTTATGTCTATTTGATTTTATTGAATTCTTAATAATTGTAGTTAATGTGAGAAAATTTGATAAAAGATGGTAATTAATATTAAAAACCATTAAGTATTACTTTTTTCTTTAAAAAAATATCGAATTACAAATAACCTTTAGGAGGCTGTTTCCTGCATTAAACATTGTAATGGGTCTTTTATAAAGATGCTCAATTTTAAAATAATATTTGATGACTAGTAAATAGGCCCAATGTTAATAACATCGGCTGCTCGATGCCCGTACCCGATTTGAATATTTAATTAATAAAATCAAAATAGTTCATTTGTTATTGTCACCAGACGTCATTTAGGCAAAGCCAGTTAATAGGTAATAAGCATCATATTATAGACGTTAACTGTATATGTATAAAGACCATATTCGTGAAAAAGTCGTGAGCGTCATTCGAAAAGACGACAGACGAACGGACACACAGAAATCCGTAATTATATACAAGGGATTTACACACGTCGTTCAACGCTATAACCTCCCATGGTGATTTGTCGTACACCACTAAACAATTGACAACAAATTTTACAGATGCCACTCAACAACACGGCTGCTATAACCTAACAAATTTCGAGCGTCCCTATTGAATCAACATTCATAAGCTGCGTACGATAATAGAAAATTTCAACAACAAGCAATCTTAAACGCATAGCTGCATAAAACAATCAAACATAATTCACAAGTAACTAGTTCTATTTTAAAACACCACTCGCGACAACGTCCACCGCCCATCAAATTGACAGCCGCAAAAAAACGTTTCCAGAAACGACCCAATCAGCACGCATCGCAAATTTTCCGCACACATCGCATCGCAGACCGCAAACGCGAAAAACCGCACATCCCAAAATCGAAATTCGAACCCAAAATTCAAAATTCGACGCTTTTTACCGCTTATGCGAAATGTGAATTAAAATCGCACGTCGGGGGGCGGCGATTTCGCCCGGCCGCGCAATTACGCCTTTTGTGCACACATAATGTAAATATATACAACAAACGCATATTGTGCCCACATACACACGAATATGTATCCATGTTTTGTGTCATCAAATTTGATGCAGGCCATGAGCCGTGAACGAGCCCGCCTTTGAAGTTCGCGACTATTTAGCCGACACAATTCAATTCCGAGTTCAAAGTGAAAAACGAACCACTCCCGCACGCTCAGACTTCATAAATATATTTAGTGTGTTTTTGACGAAACTTGCGGATTGCGTGTGTGTGTGTGTACGAGTTTGGTTTTGAGAGCGTTTCTGACGCGTCTAAGAATCGCGCAAAATGGGGAAAGCTTTGCGAAAGTTCGGCGTCGATTCGTTTCTGTGCGTGATTTGTGATTTAATTAATGTGTTAATTAGTTTGCGAATTTTTCGGTTGCTACGATTCGAATTGGAACGAATTTTATAATTGTTTGGAAATCGATGATCGTGTATGTGTAATAACGTTATACAGTGATCCGAAGGTCTAAGACAAGCTTAAAAGAGGTATCCTAATTTTGAAAATCGATTAAATATCTGTATGTTCGATACATCAATAGAACAGGTTTTAAACAGAGATGTTTTTTTTTAATAAATAATGAATTTTCAATAGTTTTTAGTTTATATAATTTTTGTATTCCTATTTAAGAATTGAATAAGTAAATAAACAAAAAAAAGTTTGTCTGCCATATTATCTTTCATTTGGGAATGATTAGTGTGCAAGTGCGAAACTTAGGAATTTATCTTAAAAATCAAAAAAATATCAATAACTGATACTTCTGACTATGGTACAGTGAACCCCCCCATAACGTCAAGATTCCATGTTATAGGGGGTAAAGGTTTTTCAATTTTAATTTTTTTTTTTACATTTTTACGCATCAATTGCTTGTTTCAAATGCATTTGATAACAATTTGAATACATATGTACGATACATGGGGGTTTACTGTAAATTTGATTTAAAATGTTCCAAATACTATGACCTTTTTAAAACCTATCCTAGACCTTCGAACCACCCAGTATATGTGAATACAAATTCGAATACATCGCATAATCATCGAAACTCGACATAATCACACAAAACCGAACAAACGAAAAACGAACCAAAACTCAAAGCATCAAACAACCAAAACCGCAACCGAACAAACGGCGCAACCGAAAGCGCACCGATTCAAATTTTTCCAATCCGAAACCAACCAAGAACACACACACACAAACTCATCGAACAACAACCGGTCGATTTCACGGTGCAGCTAGCATTCAATCAGTGCGTCGGTGTCCATCGCAGGGCGCACAAAGTGGGCCTCCTCCGCCGTAGAGGCGATCGTCGAATCGAGCAATCCCGCCAAAGGATATCGCGTCAGACGAGCCTTAAATATATTATCGAGCACAAAGCTTCTGGCGGTTGATTTAATAAGGAACGACAAAGAAACCGGAGTGGTGGGCCCCCACAAAGGCCCCCGCCGTCGCGGGGAGACGGGGCCCTCCCGCGACGACGTTCTCTCGGGTTTTTACCTCTCGCGATAGACACGCGCCGGAGAAATGGGAATCGTGTAATTTTTTGTCGAGTGTGTGTGTTTTTTTTCGCGTGCGTGGGAGGATGGGTCGAGATGGTTTTGTTGCGGATATTGTGAGGCGGTTGTGTGAGGATTTGTCGTTGTGCAGGTGGAGCGACGGGTTTTTATCCGAGGCGGGAGGACGAAAATTTACGGTGCTACGCTGCTCCGGGTTTGAATGTAAAATTGAAAGAAATTATTGAATTTTTATTTTGATATTAAACTGAATTTTGATTATGATTGGATTGTATTGATTTTACCGGGGATTTGGAGCAGAAGCAGGAGTATGGAGGAATGGGTTTTTTTCTGGAGAAGGAGCGGAGCTGGAGTACGAAAATTTGTCCAAAAATTTAATATTAAACAATTATTTATTTCGATACGAAGTTGGCTCTCAGATAAAATATATAGCCTTGACCCCCAATATTTGATGGGACCTTGTCCTGCAGTGGGCACAAAACGGATCGACAATGATGATGATGGATTATTTATTATTTTTTAATAATTAGATTGAATTGCTTTTATCACTATTAACTCTCACTTCATAGTGAATATACAGGCGGACCTCGACTTTCGCACATGATTGGTTCCTGAAAACGTGTGCGAAAGTTAAATGTTCGAAAGTAGAGGGATGTAAAAAAAACGACAAAAATTGGTATTTAAAATTTTTATTTTCAGAAATTATAATAATATAGTATATATTGTGCATTATCGCCAAAAAAATCTAAAAGAACGATTTTTTCACAATGTGCGAAATAGCGAATTGTGCGAAAGTCGAATGTGCGAAAGTTGAGGTCCGCCTGTAGTTATATTATTTGTGTAATTTAGATTAAATAGTTTAATAATTAATTTGATTTGATCGGAATGTAAAGTGGGATCGGAACAAATATTTTGATGCCGAAACGAAGCAACTCAAAAAAGTACTCACTTAAAAGCCCTGTATTTTATCACTATTTTCCCCCACTTCATAGTTATAATATTTATGTATTTTTATATTAAATATTGTAATAATTAAATTAACATAATTGGAGCATGGAGCAAGTACTTTGATACCGCAAGGACGCAACTCAAAAAAGTGGTCGCTCAAAAGCCCAGGTCAAAAGCGACCCGATCGCAATATTGGTTTGAAAACGTTCCAAAAATAACTGCACACGAATACTACATATTTTATGATAAAAGTTTTCAAAATTTTCTTCATTTGTAAATAATTGAAATTCAAATAGCCCCAAGAACATTAAAGTCAATGTAGATATTTATAAGAATTTCGATCCGATAAAATCGTCTAATTAAAAATACAAACATGTAAACCTACTTAATATCAAGTTATGTAAAATGTTTTAAAAACATTCGATAAAAATCAACGAGTTTTCGAATAGATAAAGCCCACGTTTCTGCACAGTCTTCGGATCTCAGGCAATTAAAAACATTATCTCCGGTGATTTGTCTGCAAATATGTTGATCCGTGAAGGGTTTCGTGCGCGACCTTTTAATGTCACATTCAAACTGTTTGCATAAATTTAATGTTTAGCATGCCATAATCAAGCGGTGTTGATGAGCTCGAAAATATCCGCAGTAAATTATTCCAAATAAAAAAACGGACGTTTTTCATCATGCAATGTTGAACACCGACAATGGAGCCGATAAGCATCCGAACGAAAACGAATAGTGAAAAAATACACGTTTTTTTTCTCTAACCTAACGTGTTCGATCATTAACGAGTTCTCATTATAGCTTTGTCGGTTTTGTAGCGGTCGTAAAGCGTTTTATGCCGAAATTATCGTAAAATATCAATACGCTTATGCGCGAATAAAAAATAACACATCCAGTAGTCGGAAAGCACGAATGCTAATTTGAAAAATATTCGCGCTTAAAAATTAACAGAACATTATATACAATTAACAGCCTTGAAACGTCACGCACAACTTTACTAGTGCTCCGTTCAATTATCGTAATAACTAGCTCATTACACGTGCACGACATACGTGTCAGTTTTAAAACCGAAATTACTGAAGCCCCATTTAAAACAATGTATTGAAAATCTCTGTTATTCTGGTAAAATTTCCCAACAATTGCATAATAGATGGGGTGATTATATTTCTCAGAACCCAAAACGGGACAGTCCACAAAAAAATGTTCCGTCTCCTATATAAAAAAATGTGTTGCACGTTCAAAAGTTTTTCCTGGATTAATATCGTTAAGGAAATATATAAATGTCCTATAACCATGTAAAACGAGCCAAAAAGGCACCGCCTATGAAAAATTTTTCCCAAACGTTTTTCTCAATCAACGCGCATCACTAAAAACAATCAATTTACCTAATTTCTTAAGCCAGAAATAACGCCGCAGGCGAATTTTTTTTTCAAAAGTCTTATTGTTAGTCAATCAAATTATAATATATCACCATAAAACCATCAATTTAGTTATTTTTTAATATTTTCACCAATTTTTTTCTTGTATTCCGAAAAGTAACTACAATTAAATATATATACTGGAAAAACGGGAGGTATAGCCAGCCTAATATTATAATAGAACACGAATTCGATTTCAGAAATTCTTCCAACAATCAACCAATTGCAAACACATAATACCATAGGATATTAATTAAGTAATATTACGAAATGGGCAATTGTCTTCTCGGAAAAGCGTTGACCTCATTCGTGCATCCGCAAAAGTGCATCAGCTTTTCGCGGAATGCATCCCTTGCACAAAGCACATCGATCTGCAGACGTAACACTAATAATACAGCACCTATTAGTCGAAATTAATGAATTAAATCGTCATTTCGACGTTCTGGACACGGTCATGCGCGCGTCAAAGGGATCAATTTCGCTAATTGATTCGCAAATTAAATCAACGCAAACTGATTAGGTGAATGAATACGCGGAATAAAGTGGAGAATGATTGAGTGTTACGTAGCATAATGCATCTCGTCAAAGAAATTGAGAATATTTCGTTTGATGTTTGATTAATTATGGAACGATTGAAGAATAAAGTTTTTTTTTAATTTAATTTGAGACAAGTAAATAACGTTTCGTGTGAACTGCGATGAAAGTGATTCGAATGAAATAATTGTTTTTGACTCTCGATCGGAATTTCGATATAAAATTTTTGTATTCTTAATAATGGACGTACTGAAATTGAAACTTCATCAATTAAAAATTGATACGTTTATTATTTTCATTATGTGTCTCATATAATGTTAAATAATTGAAAATTTTTAAAAATCAAATTTCATATAGCAAAAATTTCTAGAGTGTATAACCATCATTAATCATTTGCAATCCATTTATATATCAAAGCTACAACATTTTCCCAATTTTTTCTAAATTTGTTATTAACCCACTCATCAAAACCAACTATTAAAAAACTTATTGCACATATGAATACCGGACAATGAATAAGGGCGTAAGTGTCAAAATCCCCAAAATCGTTCATTAACCATGTATATCAGGTATCGGATAACTCCGGCCCGCGGACTAAAATTAAAATTAAATAAATTTGAAAATTCTGATACTAAGGTCAGGCGCCCACAGGCGATTAGTCGCGGCGCGATTTATAATGGAACATTGTTTTAGGTTGAAGTACGCCCATATAATTTATGGACGCACTTCAATCTAAAACAATACGTTCCATTTTCGCGACTAAACGATCGCAACGGGCGCCTGGCCTTACGAGCCAATTTAGAAATTCTGACCAAAACGGCACTCAACGTCCGGCATCCATCGATTTCGTCGACTCCAAACAAGCCCCATACGAAAACAAGACCACCTCAACAAACAGCCCCCCACTAAAAACGTCCGCATCCAAATTACCACCGCCCACGACCTGCACGACCATCCGAAAGACAAACCGTCCCGGTCCCGCTTACTCTCCCCGGTATCGGCATTTCACTTGTAAATCAAATCCTTTGATCCCGGCCAGAAGACGATCGCTTTGTTGGCGCCTGGCGCGAACCAGCAAGAGCAATTAATGCGAGAGCGGGCCCCCGACAAAGGGGCGCGCGCCCGGCAGACAATCGCCACTCGAGGCGCTCCGCCCCACGCCCCCCGATCACAAAGCGACACTCCACGGAGACCTCTCTGTCTTTGCGTGTTGCGGTCGTGTATGTCTAACGGGTGGATGTGTGTGTGTGTGCGCGATTGTCGTTTGTGCGCTTCTGACCCGCGAGAGCTTTGCGGGTGGGTTGGGGGTGGTGGGTGGGGTTGTTGGAATAAGTCGGGTTTGATTAGGTGGAATTGGGTGATTTTCGGTGTTAGGTATTCTCGATGTATTCGATGGGGTGAGTTTATTCGGAGTGAGGTCGAATGGTTATGGTTGAGTGTCGCGTGTTGGATTGGCTTTGGTTTAGTAAATTTTTTTTAGTGATTTCAAGTGAAAAATTGTGATGACGATATTGAATAGATCGATTTTAGATAATCTGAATCTTAATCTCTTTTTAGTTCGAATGATTGAGCTTGTACTTAATATTTTCGGAAATATACCTGAATTCATTCGTTAACTTACCAATTTTTTTTCACATGAAAATCACGATATTCAACTATAAAATATTTTTTTGTTAAAGTTTTCCGTTTGAATTTCATTAAAATATTTGATCGAATATTACGATACCATCATCATAAGCAACCTTATCCACTGCAAGACAAAGTCTTATCAAATTAATTTGACATGTTAATTTAAAAAAAATTTATACAAAATCACGACATGTACGATTAAAATAACATAAAATTGATTGATACGTCGAACATCAATCAATTATTCGATCAAACAAACAAAATCAGTAAAACAGATCGATTCAAAGTGTGAAAATCTTAATAGCGATTGACGTCAATCCGGGAAAAACGAATTGGCGACATCGCATCATACTAATTGGTCAGCGCGAAAATTTATACGCGAAAATCGTTGCATCTTTCGCGAGTCTATTAATTTTATAGCGGCCAAGTGTTCACTCGAGAGTTTATTGAAAGTTAATTTGGCAACAAAATATATGAGTTTGTACAAATTTCGAGCACATCATGTTTGCCAAAATAATCCGGCGTTGGATAGTCGATTTATTTGGAGCTCTCTTGCGTGTGTATACGATTTTTTTCACATCAAAATTTATGCTGTTGGTAAAATCGGCGCTGATTTATAATGAACGCAAATCGTTCGGACGGCTTAGTTTATTTCGTGTCGACAGGAATGTGCATTTTCATAAAGCAAAACATGTGTAAAACCTCAAAAAACCGCAAAACAATAAATATAGAATAAAAAAAAGACGAATTTCACTCGACACGAAAGCCGCATATATGCACCAGTGTAAATATGTCATTGATTCGTCGAAAATTATCGTTACGATAATTGCGAAACTTTCGTAAAACTCAAAACATGTCAACAAACTTTTAACACAGATGCCTATCTATAATTTCGTTTGATATACGATAGCGATTATAAAAACGATGATAGACGTGCGATCTGATAATGAAAACGCGATAAAGTATGCAAATGAACAATAAACGATAAATTATATACAGAATAAAAAAAAACTCACATAATTTACGCACGAATTTAAATAATTACTGGAAAACGCGTACTCGCCAAATTAATATGCTAATCGAGCGATTCCGTTTCGGAATGTGAATACTTTGCGAAAACCATATATATATAAAAATTAAAATAAAACAACTTACACGATCTCGCAAATCGACGAAGCCGTCGAAGCTGACATCAATCGGCAAACCAAACTTTCAACGCCGACAGACAATCGGATGTTGCTTTTTTCGGTTCGTCAACGAACTTTTTCACTTCACAATTAATTCCTTTCGAACTTTGAAACTATTCAGCGACACTTGAATACCGATTTAAGCACAGATCCGACGTGGGTTTTGTTGGAAGTTTTGCGAAAAGCACGAGAGACTTCCGGGCGAGAGCAGTCAACGCGTCCGACGCGAACAACGTTCGGTTGACAACTGGCGTCTGGCCGGCGACGAGAAACACACGTGCTTTTTAGACAGCGAGCCAGGGCTTCTCAATCTTCGGTTCGGGTGAAAAAAATCTGGGAATAAAACGAGAATGTATTGTTAATTTTTATAAACGTATTTAATTCGTCATTGCATTTGTATAATTTTAAACGGAGTACAAAATTTTTTCGTTGCCATTAAATTTTGAAAAAATGCGTGCAGGGTTTTTTTTCATTATATGATAAAATAATGAATGAGAATATATACCCAATTCTTTTTTAACATGAGGAATATGTTCCAAAGTAAAAAAAAATGTATAGACATAAAAATTGGAGATAGGTTCCAACAGTATATTTGCATAGAGCTTTCATCCAAATACATTTATGAAAAATGTGTAATGTGAAAATGAAAAAATCTTCAAAAGACAACGATTTTTTTATTTAATAACGAAAATTACGGGGTAAAGGTTTTTCAATTTTTTTTGGAAATTTTTATGTGTAAGCTGCTTGTTTTAAATTCATTTGAATTTTTTTTTTTAAATTTGGATTTGAATGCATTTGAACGATATATAGGTAAGGGGGACGTTATAATACGTATTTCTTTATACCATGTTAAAATGAAAAAAACCGTATTAAAAAATTGATCGGTTCTTCTTTAAACCGTGTAAAAAGAGGATTGGGTGTATTATCAAAATATGAATCATTACAATTTGTATAATCGGACAAAAAAATATCGAATCCATCAAAAGAATATTGAGTAGGCTCATTACTTGGAAAAAGAAAGTTTGATTTTAAATTACTGGAAAATAAAATAATTTAATAAATTGTATTAATTATAGTCGATTTTTGAAATATAATGATTATTTTTAAGTATTGAAATTATATAAATATTGAATAATTTTTCGATCGATCATAAATATAATAATGAATTAACTAATTAGAATAATACACACAAGCCTCAGATAAAATAGAAAATATATCAAACAAAACCGAAAATATATCAAAAACAAAAACGATTTGTAGTCGCGACGATTGTTCGGTCGCGAAAATGGAACGCATTGATTTGGGTTGAAATGCGCCCATACATCAAATGGGCGCACTTTAACCTAAAACAATCCGTTTCATTTTCGCGACCAAACAAATCGCAGTGAGCGCCTGGCCTAATATAATTCGCGATTAATTTTACCAACGACAACGAAACCGTCAACTTTTCAAAATCAACAACACCAAACATTCCAGATCGACCAAACCCAAAATAACCACCGTACATTTTTTCCCCAAACAATCGCTATTTACACAACCGTACGTGTTTACACCGAAGAATAAGGAGGCCTCGACCGAATGCAAATCGCACTCCCGCGAACTTCGAGTGCAAGATAATTATTTGGTTTGCCTGTTTGACTTTGTATGATATAATGCGTTTATCGGGCGGTACCGCAAAACCAGATGGCATAACAGTATACATCGCCGAATCAATTATTTACCATGTCTGCTCTTTGTCGGCGGCCGCTTTTTTTGCACTAACATGATATCCTTTTGTCAGTGCCGATGGCGGACTTCGCAACGTTAAAAAAAAGCGAATCGTACTCGTAAAAAAAAAACCGAATTAATATAAGAATAAATTATTTCCCGGCGCGCGAATTGCACCGGGCCGAAAAAAAGGGGAAACGCCGCGGTTTCGGCGCAAAACAATATAAAAAAAGCATAATGCGAAATCGCGCCGGTGCATATTTCGGTAATTTGTCATTAATTAAATCACTTTTTGCCGACGTGTGCCGCTACCGAGCTTTTTGCCGCCTTTTTGGCGCGATCAAAGCGAAAACGCCGCGTTCGCGCTCCGCCGAACAAAGTGTACCGGTTTTCTTGAGTGCAGGTGTTCCCCGCAAGTCGAATTCGAGGCTGTATAATATTGTTGTTTGTCTTTTTTGGGAATTTTTTGTTTCGCGTTGTTGTGTGTGTGTGTGCGCAAATAAATTAATTTCGCGTTTTCGAGCGGTGCTAATTCAATTACGGGTGTGCGGACGCGAATGCGTTTCGTCGATGTGGGCGGTTTTTCGAATGTGTTTGGATTTGAAGTTGTTTCTTTGAAAGAGATTCGTATTGTGCGAGAGTTTACTTTTGATGTTTCGCACTTTTGATTTATAAACTACAAACAAATTTGTAGGGACGGCGACGGTTGAGAAATGGGAGTTTTCCGACGTCGAAACGTCTTTGAGAAGAGATCGGCGACTTCGACGTTATTAATTTGAGCACAGAAGACAAAAGGTGACTAGAAAAATAAAACGGCACGGCGCGAAATCAAAGTTGACAACGGACCCATTAATCGCGGAAAAGTTTTGTCTATTTAACCGCCGAAACGTTTTAATTTTGACCACCTCATTTGTCTTTCGGAACAAATGGCGCACGGCGAGTTTTCAAAGACACTTTACGCTCTATTTCAGTCGACGAATAACTCTTCTATGCACTATATTTTTCAGATTTTTTTGCGAAGACGGCGACTTTCCGCAATCGTTTTAATTATTTCGATAGCGAAAATCTTGAAAACAAGGAATACGGCACAATCGGACAAGTACGTCGCGCAAATAAGCTTTCAGTAATTTTTCTGAGTAAAGTCTGGCGAAACCGAGCAAACAACGGGGCTCCACCTTTGGCAACGCGAAAATAAATATAAAATCGCAAAATATAATATAGTGAAATACGACCGAAGCGTACCCAGGATAATGCGGCACAATCACAAGAGCACAATAAAAGCATTTACTTAGCGTTATATTGAGTAGTATAACAAAGAAATCAATTTTCCACTACCGAAAGGGAGCGGGTTTCATCGGATTTATTATTACATTCATAAGAAAGTATCCACTGTAGGGCTTACGATAATACATACGACGCAGGCTCTGTCTTACGTGTATGACCAAAGAAAATGTTCAATAAAAGCACTCCCGGGGACAAAGTTAAGCTTTAAGGCAATATCGCCGCTAGATTTGAGAACAATTCTTTATATCTTCCGCATGCATTATATATGTTTTCACTTCTTTCATCCGCAAATCTCATGAAAAGCGACGCGAAAACAAAACGAAAATACGAACGTACCGCATCCGATACAACGGGAAGACTCTCATCGACATTTTTTATTAAAATTTGATTATTTTCCGAACGTACAATAAACATAGTCAATATCGAGAAGCCACAAAACCTTAACAGAATCACTACATAGAAGATGCATTGGGTTCGTCACGAACGTTACGGCGCAAAGTGGGGATGCGACGTCCCGCAAATTTATTTGCGATTCCATCCCGGGACGTAAGTATTTGCAGTCTCCGCATCCACCGTCGAACAACAATGGCAACTGCAGGAGACGAAGACTGAATATTTCCGTGACAGAACTGGTCGAATCTTGGAAAAATTTCGTCAGCCGGCGGTGTTTTTGCGCAGAAAGCGATTACGCCCACGCACGGGATTCGGAACAATTTATAAAGTAGACAATAAACTCGGAATTGCAACAAAAAAAAAAAAATAACAATTTCTCTCGTGTTTATACGACGTGGCCAATTTCGTGAATGTGAGAACATTTTCATTGTTATACAACTGCGAGAAATAATATGACAGTTTGCGGACTTTGAAAAGTTATCTAGAAAATTTTCCAATGTTGAATTTTTCTTTCAACGCATGTTATTAACTAGGCATTGTTTGCGTTAATCTTCAAGATGGTTTGTTAGTTAATTATGATTGATTGATATTCTGTCGTGATGCGTAGTTAAAAGAAAAAAAATTTTATTATTGGAAATGACTTTTATGAATGAGTTAATAGACAGAGGACTTAAATCTAGCAGATTATTCGAATGACAACTTGAATTAAGCATACGCACTTTAAAAATTAAAAGCACAAACGAATGAGAAAATAAGACATTAAAAATACTTGAAAATGTCAATACCAATTCTGAACAGATTTAAAAAACTAAACTTTTATACAAGTAAAATATAAGTCTTCTTTCAAATGACTACCCCTATTGAATCGAACATTCTATTATTCAGAATATTCAGTAGAAAAGTCTGAGGCAGACTTCAAAACAAACAGATCACAAAACTGCAAGTAATAAAATTTTGAAAATTTAAAAGATTAAACTATCGTCAATATTTGAAAAACAATGCAGAAACGAGATATGGATAGGAAACGGCTGTTTCGTCAAGAACCGTCTCTGCACAAAACCGAATTTATTATCGTAGGAGCGTACCGCATCCAGTTGGCGAGAGACGGGAAGATGTGCTCCGTTCCCAAAACCAATCCAATAAAAACCGACGCCGAATGTTAAGAAAAAAACAGGAAGACTTATCTGCGATTCCGCAGACGTGGGACTTAAAACCGAGCATAAATACATAGTCAATGCGAATGGCGGATGCACGAGACGCCATCAGAAATGCGGTTTTGTCTGCATTACGGATCAACCTCGTAACAATGATGCTGGATAGAGATATGTGTGGATTTGCATATTTGAAATTTGAAAATATATTATATTAAGATATGTTTACTAAAATTTATATTACATAATTATTAAAATGCGCTTCAAAGTGAATAGAAAATTCTCAAAGTGAATGTCGATCAACAGATGCATTAATATTAATGAAATTGCAAAGACGAGAATACTCGGTATCTTAATAATATATTAATGCATTAAAATCAGATTTATTACATTTCAAACTGGAACGAAGAAATATGATATAACAAACACGTATATACCTATGCATAATATTCGTCTTTTAACGTCTCGGTTATTCGAAAGCCGATTCAATTTCGCGACGAAAACTAAAAACGTAATTCAATCCGAACCGAAGACTGAATCGAAAACTTCACCTCGGTTAGTTTATGCGACTTCTAGTTGCTGAAAGTTTGAACTTATCACCGGCTATTTTATACGTTTTCGTCCATCTGAAAACATTCAGTTAATTTCATTGTTCATTAGCCGCAACCTAACTATCAAAACCAACAATTTAATACGACCCCATTAAAAAAATAATACGAACACGTCTATAATAGTCAACTTTCTATTTACGCACGTTGGAAAATTATTAGATTACGACGCTCCTAAGTGTCCTCTCTTTACAAGACATGGCGCAAGAAGAGGCCATCTTAGACATGCCGGCGGAGACCAGACAAAAATATCCGGAATTTTATAATGCCGTTTAGGTGCTGGAGGCGCTTCGGTCATTAAAACGATGGGTCGCTCCGGCTATTAACTTGTGACCGCTAAAAGCCGATCCTATACTTACTGTATCGGGTTTTATAGGCGCTCGTGCACGACAAACTTGCCCTTTGCGAGCGTCGAAGGCGGCTGCGATCCGAGGGTTTTTTGCGGAATTCGATTTTGCGCGGGTGAATGTGTTTTATTGTTTCTGGGCTCGAAAGTGTATCGGGGTTTGGTGAATGTTTTTTTTCCCGTCTGGATCGCGGCCAGATGACGACGTTAATAAAGAGTGAACTGAATTGTGGAAATGTGCGAAGTTATGAATGGTTCATTCCGATTCACGAACTGGGTGTTGGATATGGTTATGAAATTGGATGATTAAGAGAAATGGATCGAGTTTTCGGGGCGTTTATAAAAAAGTTGTAAATCAGTGACTGGGATATTGTTAGTTTAAATGAGAACCTCGTGCATTTACCATTTAGCCTCATTTTGAAAATCACTTATCTTCTAGTTGCTTTAATAAAGGTTTCTAAGAATTCGATAACGATAATTGTACTGCAACAATGCACTTTTATTAATATTGATTCATTTGATGCGAAAATAATTGATTATCCTCAATAATTCTAAAAACATAAATCAAATTTTCACATCTAATCTATAAAAGACTCAATTCACATTGATCAAACAATAATTGAAATACGACATGGGCTAACGCGGTAAGGTATAGCCAAGACTACCACATTTGTCTGGCAAGGCCTTGTCCTGAAGTGGATAACTTACAGGCTGCTAATGATGATGAAACAATTATAAAAAACAAATCAATCAACCCCCAAAAAAACCAAAACCAGCACCACAAAAGCCCACATTTAGCGACCGCGAAATCGACACAGTCACCGATCTACAAATCTAATACGACTCGAGTCGCGGCTAATAATCGCGCGGCGAATCAAAGCGAACCGGGGCGCCAAAGATACAAAGGGCTCAAAGCGGGGCCTCGCCCCCTGGGGGCGCACGCACACCCCCAAGAGGGGGGCGACAAAAAGTGCGCCCCGTGAGGCGGGGGGGGCGTCTTGCCCGGGCCTGCGCCCCGCCCGCCCAGCCACAAGACAAATTTTAATAATTGTCAAAGCGGCGGCGCCGATCAAACAAACGGCGGGCGGCGCTACGCCCCCTGGGCCCCCATCCAGGAGACACATAGGAGTGTTCCTCTTCGGGCTGGGGCCGCGAGGAGAGGCGGTTTCCCTTTGACGGTTGTCGACGTTTACGCTGTCGCGATATGAGAACGTAATATTGTGAGACTTGTGTGCGTTTTTTTTCTGTGTCTTTTTTAAGTTATTTAGATTGAAATTTTGCTGTACCGTCTATTGTACGTAGAATAATTAATTGAAGTATATCAAAGGGTTCAATATGTTAAAAACAAATGATGAAACGTGCACTTTTGATCGTGTTAATACACCGCGACCGGGACAGCGAGTATCCATCCATCAAAGGATTCTTGCAAGGATACATACCTCGTTCGGTAATAATAAAGCACAGAGATGTAATTAACCGTTCCTGGTTTCCGCGTACAATGCGACCGACAATTTAGGAATGCCAGAATCACAAACGCCACATAGACAAACGGAGAAGAGTGTGAGAGCGTGAGGAGGAGGTACAGTCGGAAAGCTCAAAGTCCGATGATAGAAATATGTAGCCGATGTTATTTGCTTTTTTTTTGAATAATGAAAAAAATGTTTGGATGATTATTTTGTAGGAATTTTCCGGCGTAAGTAATGATTCATTCAGAGGAAGTTGCGAGATACTAATTATGAAAATGCGCTATTGATAATGATGTTTATGAATGTTCTTTTATCGTATTAAAAATATATTCTATATATAAAAATAATCAACATTTTCAGCCTTATAGATAATTTCTACCGATTACAGTTAAAACTTGAGCGACCGCAGACGCCAATGTGGCGTCCTCCTATTCTTTTACATAAACGACTGCGGAGGCCAATGTTGCGTCCGCATCCGATTATAACCTTTAGGAAACGGTGCGGTAAAGTGTTAAGTAATAAATGACATGATCTGTGCATAGATACGCGTATCATTGTCTTAAAACCATTTTGCAAGATGGCATTTAAAATCATAAAAAAATATAAAGCTTTCTCTTACAGTAGACATTGTATAGATTACTTATGATTGATAACAATTGAATTGCATCAAAAGAAATCTAATCAAATAGAAAACCGTCACATTAGCATATAAAATACATAAAACTCTATGGACATATAGTTCGATCAGATCACAAAAATATGTCGGTTACTCATTCTTATCAGAGGAGTCCTCCTAGGGCGCAGTTATTGCCGGTGCAGCACAAAGCGAGCGGCTCAATTTGTCGTACGGCCCCGTGGGTAAAGTTTGCCCCCGATAGAAAAGTGGTTTGTGTTCGGATCCCACGGGAGCAGTCGTACAGAGTAATTAGCCGTGACGGGATATGGACCACACGAGCTTTTTCGGCGGACATTCGTCCCCGCACGGAACGCTAAAAGCTACCGACATTTAAAACTCGGGAGCCTTTGTGACTCTCCTGGAACCGAAGCTCGCCGCACAAAAGTGTATAAAGAGATTACGCGTCGATGAAACGACCTGACTGATGGATTTATACTCCGGAAATCGAATCAAAACGCACGCTCGGAAGATTTTCGCGAAATTCCGATTGAATCAAAGAGGTTTTTGTGGAGCTATCAGCCGGCGCCATTAGCGATAACATCGACCGACTTTGATGTCGTCGGAGAGGAGTCGCGGTTGGACAGATGTCACGTGTGTGCACTGTGAAAACTGTACAGATACCCATCTGCGAACAAATCGGCACGCGAACCTCCGTTTATCGGAGGCGACCGTTTAAAATTGTTGATATTTTCCATTTTGTAAATCTTTGTTCGCGGTCGCGTGCAGCTGCCCCACTTTGCACGATGAATTCCAGCGAAGAGTGGCCAATTGAAAGTTTAAAAGGGTACGTATGAAGCATGATAATCTATCGATGATAATAAACATGTCTAGGTATAAAAAGAAAGCGAAATTGTATAACTAAAAAAAAGACTCGTAATGAATTCGTCAAATTGAAAGGGACGCCAAATAATACGTCTATTGAGAGCCTCCCTATCATTTGTCCAAAGTTCCGAAACCGAGCGCAAACAACCCAAAAATGCCCATTCGCGAAATTACAGGCCCGCACGAGCCACCTAGTGAACAAGCACATTCGGATAAACGGGACATACAAAGCCTTCCGATCGCACATGACATTTACAACAATCAAAATTACACCGCAAGCGATCCAACACACTCAGTATAATGCATTTCGATAAAATTTTTTCATCCCACACTCGATTTTGAGAAGGAACGCGAACAATACGCGCGCGCCGAAAAACACGCGAAAAAACACAGGGCCGGCCCTAGGGGGTGGGCCTCCGCCCGCGCTAAGTGGTCGCGTCGGCGGCGGCTTCTTTGACGGCGCCCCATCGAGGTAACCCCTCGACGGCGGAATTAAACGTTTGATGTGTCTCCGTGTGTCTCCATGGCCACTCTCTCCCCCTGGATGGATGCTGGATGGGTGGTCGGGGGTGGGTCGCGGGAGGGTCCGTGTCCCATATTCGACGGCGTTATCCACTCGTTTACACCTCGATTGACGGTAATGTGACGACGATGACATCGAAAGGTTGAAAAGAATGGACCTCTCTTCGGGCAGTGGTTCTCAACTGTTTGATGTTTGACGATGTGAATTTAATATGAGGTATGCTTTGAAATTGGTGTGAATGTGCGTTAAGATGAAGGATGCGTAGTATGTACGATATGTACATGTGCTAGGTTTGCTATAATTTCGATTTTGTTGTTCGATTTTGTATCGCGAGGTTAAATAGTTTTGACAGAACAAATGGGTAGGAAGAATTCAGTTCAGGAAAATCATTTCCAAGAAAATAATGATATCCTCTTTTTACAGGATTTCTTCACTTTAAGATATAAAAATAATATGTATTATTATGCCACAATAGCTAGTCAGATAACTGATATGTATTATTACTGTTATGTACTGTTGTGTAATTAAGGAAAAAGGAAAATTAAGGAAACGTCAAATATCTATTGAAGTGACAGATTTTATTCGCGTCCATCGGTAATGTATAACCTCAAATGTCAAAGTTGCACGAAATAAGGTGTTTGTTTATGATGTGTTGATATACACGTGACGATCTCATTGACGACAGATCGTAACTCACGTGTAAAATATACAAATATTATGCAGAATGGACGCAATGCCTTCGAGACCATTCTCAACGACATATCTATAAGGTAAATAGAACAAATTAAAAAAATGATTCCACTGTCAAATATAATAGATGACATTTGACATTTCCTTAATTTTACTTTTTCCTTAATCACGTTTTCGTCAGAATTTGAAGTAAAAACTGTCAGAATAAAATGATGAAGCGTCAAAATAAA
>JAOXNN020000072.1:23989-46467 GCA_028571205.2 Hydropsyche betteni | reverse complement strand
TGCAGTAGCGAGTAGTTTAGCCACTAAATTACACGCTACTTTACTAAATTACTAGCGTAGTGCGAACTAGCCTTTAGCGTCTGCGATGGATAAAGTGTTAATATAACATAAAAAAATTACTTTTGATTTAGATTTTGTTGCTTTGGACTCATCGAATCGGTGTTCGAAGAATCCTGAAAATTTGAAGAGTTCGTCGTTTTCATTTGGAAACTTCAGTTGTTCGCGTGGGATTCGATCCCATTAGCACTGTTAAAACAATCTTGGGCAACTATTCGACCGGTCACGCCACGGGCAAATCAAACCAGTCGATGGATGTTTGACACGCGCTGAACTTTTTGAGTCTAATCGTTAAAATTGAAATGAAAAATCGAGTCTCGTACCGCGTTTTTACACGTTCGAAATTTCTCAACTTCTGCCTTCTGCGGGTACTTTATTGGCTTTTCGCGTTCGTGGAGCTATGTGCTTCGGACATTTAAAAATCCAGATCATTTGTCTTCGTGAAAAATGGGGCGTGGGTTTCTTGGAAGAAAATTGTACATTATTAAAATTAATTCCATATTCTACAAATACTTTTTATGATAATTTTCGGATTACTGATCTGATTTATCACATTAAAAATGAATCTTATATATATGTGGGATGTATCGTGTTCGTTGTCAGATTTAATATCGACGTATTTAAAATTTACTGCTATGAATGATGCATAGAATGACACGTTTTGTCGTCGTTTCACCCACTGTTTGCACAGAAGCTATTTACATTTGAAAAATGTGCAGATGGATGCAATTCGTCTTTTAGTCTATAATGTTTAAATGTTGAAAATCGCTTTAGTTGTTGTTTTCTTGAATAGTGTTTGGAATGAATCGATACAAAGGTCGTGAGTGTATAAATTTATGTGATTTATATCTATTCGTTGAATTTATCGAATATGTTATAGTAGTTACAAATTTATGTGGAGAATTCTATAAAAATGAGGAAAATAAGATTTCGCCCTTGATACCAAGTTTATGTTTTTACTATTATAATAAAAAATAAAAATACATATATATTTTGCTTTATAAATGTTAAATAATGTAACTGTCGTTTTTTTCTGAGTTGAAATTAATTTCCGTTATAATTACGTACAATTTATATTTCTTTAGAGACGTTCATTACAACTTTGATGAATCTGTCGCAACTGAATAGGTCCAATTTGGCGAATTCGTGAACTCGCACTTTAATTAAATTAAAGTGGTTTATTACTTGAACATCGTCCGTCTTAATTAACTCTACCACCTAACCCAGTTTTCTTATTGGAAACAAGGCACAATTTCAATTCAAAAAGACACAATCGACTTTTCACCCATTTTTTCTCCGATTCGACCATCGAAACCATTTCGTGCGGAAATTAAAAACTCTATTATGTTATCGGCTATTAGACGCTTTCTAATTACGATCTTGATACCAATGTCGATTGTCCGAAAAAACAGTTTCATTTAAATTGGATTTTTTGCCGAATCCAAAATTTATCTTTATACTATACATATACAAAAAGCGTTTGGGCAGTCATCTCAATCTGCTGTAACTAAGCGCGTCGATTATGTCGCCGTTTTTTGTCGACTTTTACTTTTGTATCGCCGCGTTCACAATTTTATATGCATAATGACAGTAATACGCATATTGCCTCGTTATACATCGACAGTTCGATACAATTGTGAAATTGTAGAATACAGATATCCTTGAATTTCCCTTTTCGCAATTACGGAGGCTGTGCGCTGAGCGGGGCGATTATTTTTAAATTAGACCGCAACAACAGTTCGCGAATTGACGCGCGTTAATGTTGATATAATGATCGGTAATTGTCGTAATCGGAATTAAATAATTCGACCGCAAAGTAAACGATCAACGCTTCGTTCGATCGACGATGGTTTAATCGGGTTTCGTTGGAAAATC
The DNA here is from genome assembly GCA_028571205.2 of Hydropsyche betteni. Taxonomy (NCBI): domain Eukaryota; kingdom Metazoa; phylum Arthropoda; class Insecta; order Trichoptera; family Hydropsychidae; genus Hydropsyche; species Hydropsyche betteni. Next base: position 44,535 of record JAOXNN020000072.1, on the reverse strand, counting down.
GGCTTTGCGACGTCCGTGAATCGGACTTTAAGAGGCTTTCGAAATTTTTTAATGTCGCTTTGACTTTTAATCTGGTTTTTTTGCGATATGTAATGCGATTTTTGTGATGGATCGTCGTGTTGATTTTGACGTTTGTTTGTCGATAAAACAGATCCCGACTTTAGTAGATAAATAGTTTGTTTTAATTTCAAAAGATGGCGCTAAATATTTAATTTTTTAAATAAAATTTTTAGTTTATATGTGAAAAAATTTGAATTTATTTAATATTTAAAATTAAAATTTAAAAAAAATTTTGTAATAAAATAAAAAAAAATATATTGTTTTAGAAATAAAAATAAAAAAAAAACTTTTTCCAATAGTCGATAGATGTCTATGAAATTATTTTAATTTTTTTATTTATTGCTGTGCTCATGATAATTAATTTAGTGCTGTAACTGCTGTATATTTATTCAATTTATTATTCTATTTATCATACTATTGGAAATGTTTATTTTGTAAAATTTATGTATGCAGGCTTCGCATTATCGCATTCACCTGTGGACTGTGACTCGGAAAATCAACTGGTGCAACCCGTCTCGCTCTGGCTCCAGATGAAAAATCTTGCCATTTCTTTTACCCGCTTTACATCCGGGTTTGTCCAACGAACTTTCGGGTATTCTTTTCGCAACTGTTCATTGGACTGTATGAAAAATAGAATCGTGACCAGTTTTTAAAATATCATCACGCAATGACCCTTCGAACGAATCGCGTTCGAATGTTCGGGGACCGACTATTTTTATTGCAGAAATGATAAATAAATACGTTGATTCGAACCATCGCCTAATTGACAAGTTCAATAAATGCTCCGTAACATATTCATGAAGTGAAAATATCCCATTTGTGTTTTTATGATTATTTTATGACCTGCGCTTTGTATGCTCGATAAAATTTTTGTTCACAATTATTTTTACATATAGATTGAAATATTACTTTGACTTTCTAAATTTTCGATTGAAAATTCGCTCTGATGTTTGATCGAAACCGAAATATATGCAAAAATAAATTCAATACCGTGACTAATATATTATCGGCGTTTTCGTTATCACGTGTCGATAATATTAATAGCTACGTATTAACAATTCACATTGGCTCGATTTTCTACGTTAATTACGTCATTGCGATATACATGTCGTCACGTTGAACGGTTTGAGCAGGTGCTTCTTCTTGTCAACAAAAAAAGATCAATAAAATTCGCCTGTACACACTCGTTGAAAGAAACCAGTTGCATCTAGTTTCCAGAGAAATAAACCATACACTTGAATGGTTTCGCTTCCTGGACGAAATACGAGCCTCTTGTAAATGAGAAGTCCAAAAAGTGCACGGATCACTAGGGGAAAACTTAGACGTGTGTCGTCCATATAAGAAACGATTTATTACCGGGAAAATCTGAAGCAATGATTCATTTTAGTTCTTCGCGACTCTAGAGAGCAGATGTCTGATTTTGACCCTAGAAGGACTTTGTGCGTTGCACCGTCAATCATATCGAATTCTATTCAATTGTTGACGTTGTCCGCGAAAAAGATAAATCTCTGAAGCGTGCGATTCCTTTGAAATAACGGTCAAGTTGAATGTAGGTACTGATGACTTTTAAAAAATATATTTCATCATTTTTATTTTTGATTTATATGTAACTAGCAGATCGTACCCGGCGTTGCTCGGGACTTAAATTTTAAATCTAATAATTTTTTTGATTTAAATTCTTTAAAAGAAAAGCATAAAACAGGCCGCGTATTGATACAATCAATACGCGGCGCGGGCGTCGCACTTGTACTAAAATTTTATTTTCATCTTAAAATAGCGTCAGATCGAGTTGTAAAATGGTTTTAATGATACAAAAACCTTCTCGACAAAAAATGCATATACATGCCAATTTTCATAGTGATCGGACGAACGGTGTTGGAGTGAAACGCTTTCAAATATATATATGTATGCTACAGTTTGAGTGTCCACTTTATTTGTGCACGAACAAACTAGTCTGTTTATACACCTTCAAAACAGCTCTAGTCCAATTGTCAATGCTGTCCGACAATTTAAGTTGTTTGCACTCAGATAACGCTCTTATGCTAAATACCAATAACGTGGAAATTGGTATGTCAACTAAACTGTCTACCCGTCGTATCAGTTTGTTTTGAACACGTTTTCACAACTCAAGCTAAAACGCTAACTCAACCTAACCCAAGCATGATACTTATGAAGTCTATTTTTAGTTTAGATGCAATTATATAGGTAAAATTTGACAGTTGACATTCAAACTAAAATCGATAGTCTGGGTATACCCATACTAGTATGAGTATAAACCAACAAAAGTGAACACTTGAACTGTGACATTATATATACAAACACCTATTTTTATATATTTATAGATTATGTAATATAAACGAAATGAATTTAAATTAAAAAAAAATTAACAATTTTGACCTTTTAAAAGCAATTTCGTAAATTAAACGCGTGAATAATGTACAATTTTTTTAACTATATTAAAAAAATGTTGATTCATCCAATTCAAATTTAAACTTCGACATCACCGAACATAAACTGGACCGTATCGAAATAACATTGCCTCGATCCCGTCGACCTTTCGCACGACATCAAAGCTCCCTCGTCCCGGCGTCAAAAGCTAACATTCTCCGCGGGTCACATCGCAGCCGCGACTGCGTCCCTCCGCTCCAGCCTTTGTATTCCAGAGGAGGCTTCGTCCTCTGCATCTCTCGCCGCAGGAGCTTTATTGTCATTCACGACCGTCGCTTTGTTTACACGGGACGGCCAGGTGCGCGGGGTCAACGCACCGCAACCGTTCCACTATTATTGTAGGCAGATATGTATGTTAGTATGGGCGGCCGGTGTGTGTGTGCAGAGTGAATCATGCCTTTGGAAGTGTTGCGAAACCCTTTCGTCGGTGCCTTGTCTGCTTTTGGGCAGTGGTGGACTTTGCGAATGATCTCATCTTTCGGTCGGGTTGCGTAACGGGGTAGTGTAGGTCGGGAATGATGTCGGTTTATGATGGTTCTTTTAAATTGTCGGGTTCGTCGATTTTTCGACGCTTGTGTTATGTGGATCGTGGACGTTTTCGGAAACGTATTTTGTCGTATTGATTTTTTTTTTAAGGCATTTTGTAAATTTGTTCTGATTGGAGAATTTATGTTTGACCATCTCTCGAAAAAAAAGTGCAACTGTCGCGGTTTGCTAGACGATGTGTTCGAGGTTCAGACGTGTTAGAAATGGTTCCAGAAGATTCGATGAGGAAGTTTTGTCTAGAAGTGGAAAACCGATTACAGTAATCCCCCCTATAACGTCAGGATGGGTTCGACGTTATAGGGGAATTTAAGAAATTAATAAATGAAAAATTTTCTTTTTTTTTCGGATATTTTTACGATTTAATTGTATTTTTAAAATACATTTAAAAAAAAATTAAAAAATTTGAAACAAATGACGTTATAGAGGGGGACGCTACAGACGTTATAGGTGGGGACGTTATAGGGGGGATTACTATTATCGAATAAGACATTCGAAGAAACAAATCAACTATTCAAAAAAAAATTTCAATCTATGATATTTATAGCTCAAGTATGAATATGTATGATATGACTTTCGGGATAGCCTAATATATTATGTATAATATTCAGAATCGATTATTAATTTTTTCGAATCGAAATTATGCATCGATTGATTGCAACGAGACAAATCTGTTCAAAAGTGACGCATTACTGATTAATGACAGCGAGGCAGGTTTCCTTGTGGTGGATTTGTCACCCACCTTTCACAATTTTATCACGAAATACAATCACGAACTTCGAATCACGTATACATCGCTGCATTTTTTTACAACTTCTTTTACAATATTATATAAATCGGTGTTCGAATCACGACTGTTTTTTAACGGCGTTTTATTACTTTGACGGCTGCGAACGATTCACCGAATCAAAACCGAAGTGCGATCGCGTGTAATATTCGCGCTAATCGTTTTATTTATAGCGTTAAATAATGTGCAATTTGTAGATATCTTTTTATTTCACTTTATCGACGGACATGTCTATCGTAAATATTGCAGAGCTTCCATGTTGGACTCGATCGAGTGGGAGTCGAACTATGTTCTTAGAATTGGTTCAAGTTTCCAGTCAAAATCATAACTTTTCATAGCTCGAATGAAAAAATCGACAAATCGATTGTATTAATTTGAACGGTGGTCTAAATCATTTTTTTATCGACTAAACACTCGAGATAATACAATGCGTAATATTCAAATCGATCGCCCACTATTGCGGAAACGGTGGTGGTAATTAGTTATCATTCTTTTATCAAAAGTCCTTGCATTGTCGAACGAAGGCTGCTTTATAAATATGGACATCGGAAAACGTGTCATTTTTTTATATTTCTTTAGATTGCACGCGATTGACCCATTTTAGTCGATTCATTGTATCTCACGCTCATAAACATATAGACTTCGAATGGCAGACATACAATTTCCTCTGTAGATAATAAAATTTAACAAGACGTGTTTTAGACAAATCGATCCAATCAATCAATTGATCGATACTCATTATTGTTTATTATGTAATGTTATATTTGTTTATAAAGTTCATTGAAATATATTATTATATAATAATTGAAAAAAATTAGATTAAATCTCGTATGTAATATTTAAGCGTGAAGCACTCCCACAAGGATATCCGCCGCGGTAATACGTAAAAGCTTATTATAATATTTCCTCTTCCATTTTTTTTTCTAAAAAACTGAACGGATGTACATTTCACATCCTTCAAACTCAATTATACGATTCGTTTGAACACAAACAATGAAACGAAACACTTTTACTCTTCCAGCAACAATTCGATATCGTTGTGACAGTTTGAGTGTCCACTTCGTTTGTGCATAAACAAACTAGTCTGTTTATACACCTTGTAACTGCTCTAGTCCAATTGTTAACGTGGTCCAACAATTTAAGTTATTTGCACTCAGATAACGCTCTTATGCTAAATATCAATAAGGTGGAAATTGGTATGTCAACTAATGATCGAGAAATGCGCGTAGTGTCTACCCGTCGTGTCAGTTTGAACTTCGAGTTTGTTTTGAACACGTTTTCACAACTCAAGCTAAAACGCTAACCCAAGCATGATACTTATGACGTCTATTTTTAGTTTAGGCGCAATTTTTCGTAGGTTAAATTTGACAGTTGACATTCAAACTAAAATCGATAGTTTGGGTATACCGCAACTAGTATGTATGTAAACAAACAAAAGTTTACACTTGAACTGCGACACATACAAACAACTAAAATACGATCCGATCCTAACTCGCCTAATTCGGCAACAAATGCGCACCGAAGAGCGTCATCGCGTTCGATAATTTGTCCAATTAAAAAGTTAAAAGTTAAATTCGGCCGGCGGCCTCGGACACTTTGATGCTATCTATCGGCTGCCGATGATGGCATTGTTATTTATAAAGCGACTTGTGCCCGCCGGTGGTGGCGTTCCTCTTGTTTTGCGGTGGTGTGTTTATTTGTTGATCGTCTTATTTCCGACGGGTGGGTGGGCACGAGGACACCCACGTGCCCGAACGCTTCCATCCAACACCATCGGAAAAGTATCGCAACAACGAAACGAAACGAAAGCTCCGACGCGGGCGGCAAACTCGGCGCTTTCGAACCCGCGACGTCGCAAACGACCGAGTCGGCGCGAAACTTTCGAAAGTTCGCGCGACTTTTCGGTCGCGCATCACCATGGCAACCACGTGCCCGTCCACAAACAAAGGTTAAGCGCACAACGGACGTTCCGAACGCGAAGAGTTCATAGACGCGAGGCGCGAGCGCGACGGCCAAATTGATTGTTTACGCCGCCGGACTCCGGGCACTCACCGTTGGCGGGGCGGCGGCGGGGGGGCGCGGGGCGGGGCGGGGGCGCAGGCTCCGGCGGGGGTCACGGGCGCTCCGGGACGCGAACGAGCGGCGAAGGGCGCCGCCGCATAACCTCACGTCGACGGCGCCCGCCAGCAACTGGTTTATTTTGGGCGGCCGATGCGCGAGCGCCGCGGCCGTTTCGGGAACTGGGGGTTTCGAATGCGCGCGCGCATCCGTTTCGAATATGGTTGGATTTTTGGCGTTTTGCGGCGGGTTTTGACGTTGGCGGGGTTGTTGTGTGAGGGGTTGTTTGTTTGTCGATGGTGAGTTATTTTGAAAATATTTTTTATGATCAATTGCAACTGTCAATTGTGTTTTTGTCAGCGCCATCTGTTGAGTCCGTTCATCAATAAAAAAATTTTGAATATCGTTCCATGTATATGTCACAGTCAAGTATTCACTTTTTTTATGCCTGTATTTGTTTAGGTATACCCAAACTATCGATTATAGTTTTTAATTGACAACTGCCAAATTTTAACTGCATATAAATGCGTCTAAACTAAAAACAGAAGTCATAAGTATCCTGCTCGGGTTAGCGTTTTAGCTTGAGTTGTGAAAACGCGTTCAAAATAAACTCTAGAGGTTCAAACTGACACGACGGGTAGACACTATGCATTTCTCGATCATTAGTTGAAATACCAATTTCCACATTACCGATGTTTAGCATAAGAGCGTTATTTGATTGCAAACAACTTAAATTGTCATACCACACTAACAATTGGACTAGAGCTGTTTTGAAAGTGTATAAACAGACTATTTTTTTCGTGCACAAACGAAGTAGACACTCAAACTTTAGCATATATAATTTGAATTTAAATTACAATTCGAAAGAAATAGTCATAGAACAGATATTATATTTCATAAAATTTTATTTAAAAAAAAAATCATAAATAATGAATGACACTGCACGACATATACACAAACAAGAAAATAAATAAATTGGTTTCATTTTCACTACTTCTTTGATAAGCTTTGAACAAAATTATTCATGTCATATTCTGTCTCATATTGTTTGTCTTCCCATAAGTCAGGTAAATTATCGAGAATAGTTTTCATAGTAGTGGAACTGCTCGAATCGTAATGTCCTTTCGTCGAGAACGACGGCACACTAGAATTGTTTTTATCAGAATTAGGAAATAGTTCCAACAGTCTATCGGTTCCCATCGTTTCCAATGATGCATTTTCACTACTAATCACAGTATTTGCAGTCATCAATTTGAATTTTTGTAGTCTGAAATTTTTATGTCGATTATTATTTTTGAATAACTACTATACATACAGGTTTAAAAAATATTTCATACCCCATAATTTTTTCTTCCAAAGTAGCCCGGGTTATAAGTCTATAAACATTCACTACTCTCTTTTGCCCGATACGATGAGCTCTATCCATAGCTTGTAAATCTTTCATAGGATTCCAGTCATGTTCTACAAATATAACAGTATCGGCTCCCACAAGATTAAGTCCTAAACCACCAACCTACAATGATAAAAAATTGGAATAAATTCTGAAAGTTCTGATTAATAACAAGATTCGAAAAACAATTACCTGAGTGGTAAGCAACAAGACATCTATACTGGGGTCATTATTAAATCTTTGCACTACTAATTGTCGTTGACTAGGTGAAACAGTGCCATCCAAACGGACATATGAAACTTGAGGTAACAGCGGTTTGAGTAAGTCATGTTCAATAACTTCAAGCATGCCTTTTAACTGACAGAAAATGAGCGCGCGGTGTTGAGATAAAACGGAATTAGTATCGGAAGACACACATCCGATTCCGCAATCTTGAAGAAGTTGTCTAAAACAGGTTTCAGTTAAAATAATGTACGATTTAAACTATATTAAAAATTGAAAGAAAATTCCATACTTCAGTGCTGGCAATTTGGTCGCATGTTGTATATCGCTCAAATTGGTATTAGCCGATGCAAGTTCACGAGTAATGTTTATAAATTCGGGATGAGAAGGAGTCAAAACAAGTTTTGGATGGTTACAAACATTTTGCAAATAGCGTAAAGCTTGGAATATATGATGTTGATTCTCTATTCCTTCGTCGAGACCGTTTGGTATATGTGTTCGACTGAAGTCTTCATACAGTCGTTTTTGTAACGGGCTGAGTTCGCAATAATAATCTTGCGTAATCTTTGGAGGTAGTTCTTTCAGAACGTCTTCTTTCATTCGACGAAGTAGGAAAGGGAGAACCTGTTACAACATATGGATGTTAAATTAAACTATAAAGCAATAATAAGTTCAGCATTTTTGTTACCTGTCTATGTAAAGCCTCCATTGCAAGTGCACCACCTTCCAAATGTTGTGGAGTTGCTCGCTGATCTCTGGCTGCAAGTATGGGTTTAGAATATCTAGCTGTAAATTGTCTTTCTGTTCCCAGCAACCCAGGCATTAGAAAATCGAACAGGGACCACAGTTCCAAAACATTATTCTATAAATATTTCAGAAAATAAAGTACCGACTATAAAATTTTAGTAAATGCAATGGTAAAAATTGAAAATACATACTTGGATGGGGGTTCCTGACAGAATCAATCTGTGATTAGCAATTATAGTTTTGATGGCTTTCGAGGCTTTCGTTTTTCCATTTTTCACAATATGACCTTCGTCTAATATGCAGTAATTCCAAGTCTTTGAGTTGAAAAACTCAATATCTTTTCTGACAATGTCGTATGAAGCTATAATCAGACTTGAATGATTGACTTTGCTTCTAAGTCTTTCTCTCTCCATAGGGGGACCCATATAATGTAATGGGACGAGATATTTGCTAGGAAGAAATTTGTTGACTTCATACACCCAATGACCTACAACAATTTATAAATTAGTTAACATTTAAAAGCGAAGTAAAAGTACAAATTAGAAAATCATTTACCGGTCAATGTAGGTGGACATATGACTAGTGAAGGTAAAGGCAAACTATCTACAGATTTAAATTCTTTGTATCGTTGTTCTCTATAATAGTGATCTCCGGCTATTATACATATGGATTGTAGAGTTTTCCCGAGACCCATATCATCACATAGTACTCCATGAAGTTTGTATTTATTCAAAAAAGCTAACCAATTTACTCCCGCCTAAAATATATTTAAATGTATTGAAGAAAATAAACACAAAATCAAATATCAACAGTGTGACATATAACTACCTGTTGGTAACTACGCAGTTCAGCAGATATAGGAATAGGAATTTTATAATCTTCTATTGTCTTTGGATTAAAAAGTTGTTGCAAAAAATGTCTATCTCTGGTCCTTTGTGTTTGCAATTCATTGGAGAGTGCAGTAGGTTCTTTAATAGCGCCATCAAGGGGCATCAATTGTATGAGAGTGGCAAAACAATGAGTCGACATCAATCTAACTGCATCATCATGGTCGCTCATACGTCCTAATGGATTTTAGATTTTACTATGCGAAAATAATGAATGCACATGTGAAAATAAACGTTTAAAGATAACTTACCTAAAAGTGGGACAACTAATAACACAATGTATGGAACAATGTTGATTTGCAATTTATCTATAATGCAAGCGAGAACTTCTGAGGCTCCTTGTCTTTTTGTGTCACAATCAACAGCACTCAATAAAGGGATCACCTGAATATTCAAAATGATTAATATTTGCTAAATAGTAATTGAAATACTAGCTTGGCAAAATTATTCGTTACCCTTTCCACTATTAACTCCATAACTTTTGGCGCATCGATTTGGGCTAATGTTGCTATACATCTAGCAGCCATATGTCTAACGCCTTTGTAACTATTTTCTAAAAGTAATGTCAAGCTGTTGAGAAGTTGGAAAATTTGAGGGAGAAGGTTTGAATGAACATGGGGAGAAACGACTTCTAGAATTTGCAAACACGAAATTATTTCTTCGGCAGACTCTACAGAATAATTAGCTGAAATAAAAAAAAATAATGCAATACATATTTCAAAAATAGTGATAAATGATTAAGCGAAACCAACCTTTTTGACATAAATTCAAATCTAAAGGAAGCATTATGAAATTCCATAACTTAATTAATTTGTCAGGTAATGTGTCGCCAAAGTGCTTTGCAAGATTTATAAAAGCAAAAGTAGCACCTCTTCTTTGAAGTTGATTTTGTCTATAATTCTAAAAAAAAAATCAAAATACTTAACTATTCAATATTAAGAAAAAAATAATTTGATAATAGTTTATAAATTACTTCATCTTCTTGAGGAAAAAGCTCGTCCATGGGTATATCTGTATGAGGGGGTCTTCCGGGACCTCTAGAAAGGGTATTATGACTAGAACTATGAGATCGTTTGAATGCAATTCGTTCTGCATTTTTTTGTTGAAAGGTCAAGGTAAGAATTCCTTTTTTGGAATCATCTACAATTTAATTTAAGATAAATAAAATGATTAAACATAAAAGTACAACAACAAATACAAAAAATTTACCTGTTCTAAATGCACATTTCTTATGTGAACTTGTGCTTTGTTCATTATCTACAGACTTAGGATCATGTTCTTGAATTTTAGGAGTAAAATCGGAATCAGACTTGAGAAACGTACAAAGATTGACTAAAACTTTAGAGTTTGGACAAGGCTGACGATCTATACATTGACTTAAGAGAATGGCTAAATTTTCCGCAGCAACTTTTTGCAAATGCTCATCTTCTTCTTTCTTTATAGCTTCCATAAGAGGCTTGATTACTGGGTTAAGTTTTTCAGGGAGAGCATGTAAATTAGTACAAGCACCAGCTAATGCTGCTTGTGTTCTATAAAAAAAAAATATCACAGTAAAGATATGTTATTTTTTAATATTTAAACAAGTAAACAAAAGTACTAACGACACGTAATATGAATTTTGCTCATTCGAACATTGCAATGCGGCTGATTGAATATTTTTACGTCTTTCCTCCAAAGATTGTGCAACCTTGGGTTTTAGTTTTGACTTAGTAATTAATTGTTCGCTATGTTGACTAGTAATATACAATACCTAAAAATATTATGAATTTATATTAGAAAATAATTTTTTCTCATATCAAATATAGCCACGATCAAAATTGTAACCTGTTCTAAACTAATAATATTATTGTACTCATCGCCATCTAATGGCAATTTGTAATGTCGCATCATTGCTATAAAGTCTCTAGTATCTTGTAATATCCTGCAAAATTAGACATTTTAAATATTGTATATGAAAAATAATGAGATCAAAAGATCACAAATATATTCACCTGGTACAATTAATGGCAATTTCATCAAAATAAATAGGGTGAATTAAACATTGATGAATTTTATTAACTAATTCAACAGGACATGGTTTGATTGATTGATCGACACGTGCCCAATAGGTAATAATCAATCCAACTACCAATCGTTGTAAAGCACTTTTAGATGACAGATGAGCCAGTAGAACCTAATGAATAAAATTTGAAATTAGTAAAATTCAGTATTAATATTTAAATTGAAGTAATGTTTTGATCTTACTTTTATATAACAACTGATTGGACTCTCAACTTCACCAGAGTATATAACATTTGGTGCAGGTTTAATGATGTATTGTGATAAAATACCTAAAATATAAAGAGCATGTTTCAATTCAAATTGCAATAGATCAGACGAAAAAATTGTAAATCGAAAAAAAAATATATATACCAATCATTTTTGAAGCCATACATCTAGTCAACATTACATTACTATCTCTTATATTCATTGATATAGTTTCACTTCCTCCGACATACCACCTTTGATTAATAGAAGAAATACCATTCGATTGAGAATCTTCTACAGAACATGGAATTAAGGAGTTTTGAGATTTGCCTTTTTCATCCTGAAATACATATTTTGTTAATCACAGAAAAAAATGATATACATAAAACATTAAGATTGTACAATACCAGAGTAAAATGTTTAGGTTGAATTAAATGTGTCCCGTCAAATGGAATTCTTGCAGGTTGCATTGTGAAACAAATCCATATTGAAACATACGGACATGCAGCATGTAATAAACATTCCAAATTAGCAGAACAAACTAAATTTTCCCAAACCTAAAAAATTACATAACTTTTACGTAATCCGAACACAAAGTTAAATGGAAATGTTAAAAGTATACTAACGGCTTCAATCATATTTTTAATATCATGTAAATGCTCCACTAATACTCTTTGAAATAAATGTCGAAGAGTGTCTTGTAATAATTGAGCATCCCATAGATATTTATCACCATCAAACGAATCAACATCACTGCTTTCGATTCCTAAAGCATTCATGGATTCTTGTAAATTATACATTTTATTTTTATCAATTTGAGCATCTTCAGCTTTTATTTGGTCGGCTTTATCAGGATTCACTGGATTATCGGAATCAACAGGATTTTTGTGTTCTATTCCATAAAAAAAATCAGCGAAAACAGTGCTGGCACATTTTGTTAACGTTTGAAGTGTTTGAAGAGCAGATCGTCGAACAGAACTCGTAGGATGTGATAAATATGGCCAAAGCAAGCGCATTACACTCGGAATATATTCAGGCCTAGAAAAAATTATTAATTGAGTATTCTTCACACTTGGAAATATACACAATATTTAAATCAAACTAATACCCTAAAAGAGAATTTATATCGGGTTCTGCTAATAATGAAGCTAAAAGTTCCATGTAACTACCACATGCAGCTGCTACTTCATCGTGAACTCTCAACAGTCTACATAACCGTCCAATGCTAAGTGGAATAATACTAGATTCTTTCCGAATTAAAGATGTAGTAACAGGAATCAGAGCTCTAGCTGCAGCAGCAGCAACATCTTCTACAGGATCCCACAAAGCACGCACTACAGGCAAAAATACTTTGGTATCATCGTCCGACTTCTGAAAAATAATTGAAAAGCATATTAGTCTAATTGTAAGAAATTTCTACGTACATAATGAACTTAGTCATATACCTGTTGTACAACTAAAAGATATTTAAACCCTAACAAAGCTCCATGGCGAGCTTCCCAATGAGTTTGATTGGCCAAAATTGTCAAAGAAGAAGATATGTGTTTAATTCCTTCAGAACCTAGGAGAGAAGCGACAACACCCAAACATTGGGCACACGTTTCTCTAACAGGAGCAACAACCTATTTAATGAAGAAATATAAAATAAGAATCGATGTGTGCAAACGAATAACAGTAAAATATCTGTATTATTTTAAATACCTGATCGGATACAAAATCGCCGAATCTATCGAGTGCAATAACACATAATAAGCGCAACGCTATATCTTCCATCCAGCTTTTATGCATGGATTCCATCTGTAATTATTGAAAATATTTGTCTTTATAATGCTATTGCCTTTTTTTTAATTAAAAAATCTGAAAAATTTGACTCACTTCCTCTAAGCTAGAGCCTTTCTCTTTTCCAGCGTCGTGACCGTGACTCTTCAAAAGTTCTCTTAGTGCTGTAGCCGCTCCGTGACGGGTTTCCCATTGAACACTGAATAAATCAGCTGCCAAAGCGCTAGCCCATCCTTCCAACGGCCACCATTCTACTTCTGGGCTCCATGTTCCATCGGCTTCGGGTAGCCATTCACCTTAAATATAAATAATTTTAAAATTAAAATTTTCAAGTGCATTTTAAAAATAAACAATAACGAAAAGATGTTTTTACAATTTGATAAATGTTCTTCGTTTTTAATTGGCATTTCAATTTTAAATCGTTTCTTGTCAGGTTCGTCAGTTTGAGATGATATCTCTTCAGTGGTATTTTGAGTTCTTTGCTGTCGAGCTTTGCGTCGAGCACGATTCATTTCTCGGGTACTTAAATTAGTGTCAGGTGGGACTAATTCACTGACAGGTTTCTGGAAAAAAAATACATTTAAAATCTACCATCACATCAAAAATATTACAATCAATTAACTACATACTTTAGAATAAATGGAAGAATTAGATAGATTCTGTTGATTATCAACATCCACCGAATGGTTGATAAGGTCGTCGTTGGAAAAAACATCATTCATATCCATTCCTAATTTTGAAACAATATCTAACCCGAGTCGTGCATTTAGTAATTGTCTCTGTCGAGCTAATTTTTCGCGTACATCTGAGGAAAAATTATACTTAGAAAGCTATATGCAAAACAACATAATGATGACAGTGATTAAAAATAAAATACAATACCAGTACAAGAACTGGAAGTATCTTCTAAATCATATTCCTTGCCTTCTGATCCCATCAAATGAGCTCCTTGGGCTAAAACTTTTTCAATATCGAAGCTGTTAAATCTAAGGCGTCCAACTTCAAACTCCGACACCTTACCATTTTCTTCTGAAAATTTTATAACGATTATTATAAAATATATTTTGATTCAAAATAAAAAATAAATTTAATTAAATTATCAAAATACAAATCTTACATTAGATTAGAGCGACACAAAATTAAAAATCATAAAGCAAGACACTTAACTGACCCAGAAAAGTTACCTTTTTTCACATCACACGGTTCAGGATTCCATTTTGGTACATTTTTTAAAATTTCTTCGAACGCCTGTGAATAATTTTTTTTTTAAATTAGATACGTTTTGAGAAAACGAAATGAAACGAGAAATAAAACAATAGGAACCTGTCCGGCGGCTATTCTCGTTTCCCATGCGGTCGACCGTAGAAGCGCGTACACCCGTCCGAGCAACCTGTGCAGTTCGTGAGGCCTCAATTTTTGAACTTCTCCCAATTGTTGAGCGGCTGCATGTCGAGTGACACTGGAAGACCCGGATTCCAACAAGACGAAGAGTCGTTCTAGCCTGTAAGAAAGAGGAGACTTGAAAATCGAGGCCGATCAAAAGGAAAGTCACAATATTATAGATGAACTCACCTCGAAGACATCGTCCCGGTTCAACATCGGACCAAACATTGAAACTGTCAAACGGAAACTGAAACAAAATAAACATTATAACATACAAGCGGATAGTACTCGGCGTCGCTCGGGACATAAATTTTAAATCAAAATATTTTTGTAATTTAAATTCATTAAAACAAAAGTATAAAGCACGGCAGCATAAACGTTGCCTCATAAACTTGGTACTTTGACTCATACGTATGATCCAATGAATTGCATAACCAAGGCAACTAAATTCAACAAACGTCAGATCTTCGACTCTAGGTACTGAATTTTTTTCCATCTTAAATTAACGTAAGACCGAGTTGCAAAATGATATAATAACATTCTCGATAAAAAAAATGTATATACATATGCCAATTTTCATGGCGATCGGTCGAACAGTGTTGGAGCGAAACGGCATCAAACAAATATATATATATACAAACATCCATTTTTATATGTATAGATAATAATAGGCGATGGAGGCTCTCATCTCAGAGTCTTTAGCGTTTTTTATGAATTATTATAGTTTTTCTATACCTATCCAATTGATATGAATTTTGAATCACTTTCTGTAGAATAAAAGGTATTTGTTTACATAAATTTTATTTTCTAAAATTGTCTATTTGCAGTTTATTTTATGAAACCGACTATGTTAATGTCACCGAGGTTCTACCGTGCACCTGTAGTCGACCATTTGTCAGAGACATAAAAACTAAGATTTTTATCTACGATAATCATTCGAAAAGGGTGCAATAAATAAACAGCTTATCTATTTCACCTCTAACGAAAGATTATCTTCTTTCGAAACTTTTATTTTTAGTTTTTTAGAGATGGTCAACTAAAAGCACATGGTCTACCGCTGCTGTCGTTACCCTATCGTGGATTGTATGCATCGATAAAAATCGATAAATTCTTCACCTGTGGTGATATTTTTTTACAATTTCAATAATTATAATTTAATACGGGGGATAAGTTCGGAACCACATCCTTATGTTTATATACGTAGGGGGTCCCCCGAAAATCGTCGACGCCCAACGAAGCGAATCCGCTATTCTGAAACGTATTATATTTTGGTTATCGAATCGGCGAACGCGATCCGGGTCGGGGAAAAGTGAAGGTTCTCAGATTAGGCGCTCCGAAAAAAATAACACATTCGATAAGCGCACGAAATAATTAGATTCTTTTCGTCGGGCGTCTAAGCGCGTTAGCGCCGCGGAAATTGAGGTGATCGAGTTTTTACGAAAGTGAAAGGAAAATTTTTCAAAACGAGCACACGCGACGTCGCCGAACAAAGAAAAGCGCACACGCGTCGAAGAAAAGCGCTGACATTACGAAAATTCCGGAAAAACAAAGAAAAGAGGGGGTGGCGAAAAGCGTCCGAGACGCGTCGAGTTCCGAATCTAATTCCGACTCGACGATAAGCTTGGAGCGGACGGACCGGGCTATAGACGCGAATATGTGGAAACGTATGAAACGTATGACTTACGAGGGCGTAGGCTCCGGGGCGCGCGCTTCGGGGGGCTCTCGGGGCTGCGGGGCGTGCGAGGGGGCGCGGTCCGGCGCGGGGAGCCGCGGGCGGCGGCGCGAGAGGGCGCGCATCGCACCGCGGACGCCTTTATACTGTCAGCCATACTGGCGGACATCACAATTTATGCCGCGGTGGCTTTCGCGCCGCCACTCGATTTCAACTTTTTCGCGATTTATTCGGTAACTAGGATACGATCGGAATCGATAACGATCGATTGTGCGATCGGTCGATTTTTTTTAACATTCTATGCTTCGTTTTATTTATTTCGGTGCGTTATTGAATTTTTTTTTATTTTCAGTAATCGTTATACGAGGCTTTTTCGTATTAAATATTATACAGTTGAACTTGAATTGTTCGCTAAAATATATATTATTGAATGGTTTTGAGGTTCTTAATCGTTTTCGACGTTTGAAACTTATTTGTCAATAGTCGTTTATTTTCTTATTAGAATCTATTCGGTTGTCAGTTTGACATGTCAACTGTTGCCCCGGCGATTTCGATCAGATACGGAATCGTTTACGTTTTAACCTTGATTAAATCAATTATTCGACACGTTACATATTTCGTATTTCACAACACAAATTAATTATTTACATCACTAGTTTCGTATTTCGTCGGAAAAAAATATATAAAAAAATTTCAAATTTTTTAACGAAATGAATTAATCAAAATGGATTTGAACGTCTTCCTCCCGGACGATCTTAGTGCATCTAATAACAGTTATACGATAGGATACGTCATAAAAATTTCCGATAATCTTTGGGGAATTTTTGTGCTAGAAGATCATAAGGAAAAAAATATTTTGCAATCGGAAATTCAGTCTCGGTTCAGTGATTTGGACGTCACAGAAAATAACGTATTGCATTGTGATATTGTTTTAGATGATTTTGATGGCGTTGAAACGGATCATGTTGACAATTATTTACGTGTTTACGTTACAAATGGAAAATATTCAATTGGAAACTTAGTAATTGCTAAAAATACGTTAAATATTAAGACCGATATTAAAAAGAGTATTTTTCTACTTTACAACCGTTCAGAATTTTTAACCACTGAAGTCTTGTTTTTAAATCAAAACCTCAAACAGAAGCCCAACGAAGATGTATATACAAATTCTAATTCGAATCAATTTTATATTTTGAAAAACTTGCTGTCTAAAGAAGCTAGTACAAAATGCAATTCTAAAAGTGAAAACATTCAAAATAATATTTTTAGAATATATTTCTTATATAGTTTAATAGAATTTATTACGGGTTATTCGAGACTTTTTTTACATATACTCAACATTTCAAAATTTATTTCTCAAATATTTTTTTCGATATGGAAAAAACGAAAAGTAAATATGGATCGATTTCATAATATTTTATTTCTCGAATAGTTAAAAATGTTTTGTGTTTTTAGGTGTCAGTTAAAATTGGAAATTTTATGACCGCACTTTTGTTGGACTTGACGTTTGGAATCATCACTTTGTATTGGATAAACCGACAGTTTCCTAATCTTGAAAATGATTTTTTCTTAATAATTGAAGTACATATAATTCAATATATTAATTATAATTCTTAATCTCCTTACTGATTTCTATTTATTTTTACATGAAGGACATTATATCATATTTAAAAGCTCTATTGAGTTGGCTCATGGGATCTCCAGCTGGTTTGAAACTTAATCGAACTTTTAATAATCTTTTAGGAAATTTTTTCCTGAAGAACATTGATTTGTGGTGGAAATTTTTAGGTGATTTTTTTTTTTTTTATGTCTTTAATCTATATTTATTTAGAAAATATTAATTCATTTTAGAAATCTCAAGAGATGTATTGGAATTTTCTCTTCAAATTTTCAAGTATCTTGGAATGTTCGGTATAACTTTCCAAGCTGCCATATTAGCTGATTTATTAGCTTTTGCTAGTTTACACATTTATTGCATTTATATATATGCAGCGAGGTAAAATAAATATTGCTTGTTAATTGAATAAAACATTTTGATTTGACGATTATTATATTTTGCAGATTGTACAATGTTCAAATTTGTGCTATAAAAGCATTGCTACGATTATTTTTGGGGAAGAAATATAATCCTTTACGAGACTGTGTCGATACATGCCATTACAACTATCATCAATTATTTATTGGAACTCTGGGTTTTACAATTCTACTATTCTTATTACCCACTACACTAATGTATTATTTTGTTTTCACCATTGTAAGTATCAATTCCAATCCACTAAAAAAATATCTATAAAAAAATCTTATTTATTTTATTATATTTAGTTCAGGGTGCTGATGATATTATTGATGGAAGTTCTGAGTAGAACACAAATAACAATTTTGTCTCTTCCTATATTCTCATTTATTTTGTGGTTGTTTAAGTCATCTAAAATTGCAGGTACGAAACTAATAAATTTCTTAATTTCTCAGCTACTGACTTTCATTGATTATTTTAATTTTATTATAGGTAACCTTCATGTTGCAATACAGCCAGACATGACAGCACAGAATAATCTAGTGGTGTTGCTTGTAAAATTAAAAGTTATTCCTTTATCTCAAATAATTCAAACGTATAGCTCTACACCTATTCAACCCCCTAAACGAGTAAAATGGGTTAAAGTTATTTCCAAAGTTTGCAATGGAAATTTGTTGTATTCTGTGTAAGATTAGTTAAATAAAAAGCTTTTTTACTCTTATGTGTATTTTTTTTTTTTGTGAAAATATGTTGGTTAAATAAAAACACATCGATAATTAATATAAAACAGTTGCCATAATTGTTCATTGCACCTATTTCCCTGAATGTTCTAGTATTTATAACAATTAATTTTGTTTTCTCATACTAGTATTGAACTTTTCTACATTCAATTTATGGACAAAATAATTTCAATTACACTTAACCTAAAGAAAGTTTTATATGTACTGATAAAAATTTATTTAAATACTGACAAAATAATACTGTTCAATGTTTTTCGTATTACTGACTATTTAATTGAAACCGAAAATTTAAAATTACCAGAAAATTAATAGAAAAAGATTCACCCCCAAACATCGCTTTTTAAAATTTTGACATTTCCTGCAAGCATGGCAGAAAATATGAGTGTTATGTGCAACGTCACTACATATATAAACTCTCGGCGGTAGAAGTCATTTATTGCAGTACAACGTGCTTCGAAATTTATCGAGCCTGCGCGATCGAATTCCTCCACTAATTCACCATGAAACTGATAACTCACAATATGCTAACGTCGAAATGCGTGAAAGGAGTCGTCAATGGATACCCCCTGTCCATAGCAGCCAGCGATTGTCGCCTCGTAGATGTCGATTTCAAACCCGATTTCATTGCAAGAATGATACCGAAGGTATATTCCTACTCATATTCACAAAATCAACCATTCTTATAGTTGTAAATCAATTCGATTTTTCAGATCGACTGGAACGTGTTGTGGCATGCGGTCGATGCGCTCGGCCATGGCGAGGATTTTCCCAAGGATATTGCCGAGAATTATGAAGAAGATCAAACATTCCTGAAAAAAGCTCATCGTGCGCTTATGGAAATTGAAGTTCTAGAAGGCACCCTAACCTGTCCTGAAACCGGTCGTCAGTTTCCCATATCTCGGGGAATTCCCAATATGCTTCTCACCGAAGCCGAAGTTTAACGTGTTAAAAAATTCGCGCTGACTTTATTTTGTTTCGAATTAATTTTTGTGATATTTTGCAAAAAGCGATTAAGTTTAAATATGTATTAAGGTTTGTTGTGTAAATACATATTATTATTGATATTCTATAAAACTTCGATTTAATAATATATTATTATTAAAGCTCATAAGTTTTTTTATTGATTTGTTCTTACTAACGGTTTCATAAATCAATAAAATTTCAGGGTCATTACTATATATCATTGACCCTGGAATTTTGTTTTATTGTAATTTTATAGTATTCTTTTATTGAAAATTGAATTCAAATTAGTTCAGCTGATAAACTTTAAAGTTATTTTTATCGTAATAACATCTGGTTGTAAAATTTCGAATAAATCAAATTTTTATTTTATTTATTTAAAGATTTTTGTATGCTATTAAGTATTGCTGCAATTTTAAAGTACCAATGTTTTTGCATGCCACCCTATGTTTTCATGCATTGTGTGAATAATCCTAATTTGTAAGAATAATATAATTGCTGAAACCCAACAGCATTTTAATACATATAACTCGTTTATTTCACGTGAAAAATATTCACGTAACATATTATATCTTAATCTTTTAAAATTGAAGATTAATAATTTTCGAA
>JAOXNN020000072.1:4824-23889 GCA_028571205.2 Hydropsyche betteni | reverse complement strand
GGCGATTGGCCCTCCCTGGATTACCAGGAATTTATCCAGGCCGGCAAATCCAATATTGCTGGCAGCGATAGGGGAAGCTTTGTTTTCAATCCTTGGGGGTAAAATTAAAGGGGCTGATGTTTTGGACCTCTTTTCTGGTTCCGGGTCATTGGCTCTGGAATCATTGAGCCGTGGGGCTCGTTCCGCCCGTGCTGTGGAGTCAGGTCGGGCTGCTTGCTCTACTATTTCAAAGAATGCTTCAAAAACACGCTTGAACGGAATTCACGTGATTAATATGGATGCCCTTTCTTTTGTAAAAAGAGAGTTAAAGACAGGGACGAAATATGACATCATTTTTGCAGATCCTCCCTATTGCAAAGGGCCTTTGGATAAGGATTTTCTTCAAGAACTTTTAGAAATTGGGCTCCATGGCTTATTAAAAGAAGGAGGAATTTTTGTTGCAGAGGCTGAATTGGGATGGGGAATTGCTCGCCCGGAATTTGCTCCTGAACATCAATGGAATCTCTTGATGAAGAGAGAATATGGAAAAAACACCCTGTTATTTTTTGAGCATAGTGCTTCAATGAGTATCTGATGAGTAAGGTGGCTTGTCCAAATGAAATTCAATTAATAGAGCCAGCCATTCAATATCCTGTTTATAAAAGAGCTGATTTTATGGTAAAAACTTCTGGTTTTGCATTTGGGGTTACTTTTATTTTATTATTAATTGCTACAGTTTCTAGAATTTTTGGAAAACAAAATTTATTTGAAGACGAACTTTAATTTTTATTTAGGAGCTGAGGTGACACGTCCAGATCTGCAGCCATATTGAAAACTACTTAATATAAACTATGGGGGTTGCCACCCTATAGTTTATAAAATATCTAAAGAATTAGAAAATTACAATTTAAATTTTGCATAGCGAGCAATCTTGTTTATTATAAACTTGTGGATTTTAAGCAAGCTTAAACAAACCATGATTGCTTGAGGCCATCTGGCCCCTTTTTGTGATATCTCAAACTATAAAAATTAATAGACGATGCTGCGAAGATAGAAAAATTGCTCGTTTTGAACATTTTCAAAAGTTCAGTACTGAAAATTAAGTGCAACATTTCACAAGTGAAAATCTCATAAATCACACAATTGGCTATATACATCTTCAAACCTGCTTATATACTAGTTTTTAATTTAAAAAATCTCGAATTTATATTGTCGAAAAGAAAAGGTTGAAGATAATTAATACTTTAATGTTGCTAAAATACAAAATAAATCAGTTGCCTACCATTCATCTATATTCAGACTTTGCAGTTATATTTTAAAATTTGTTTGTTCAAATATTATATATACACACATATGTATTAAACTTTGAATTTAGATAAAATATAATTCTTAGTTATACAACAACTACTTTAATTGATAGATTTGAAAATTATGTCAAGAGTTAATAAATGTAGTTTTTGCAAAAGGCACTAATGTGATTATATAAAAAATTTAAAGCCGTATGGTAAGTAATTCATATTTTTTTTGCTATTTACATTCCCTTGCATAATACAACACTTCAAAAATCTTTTATTCAACTTGATGACAAAATTTCCACTGATGATACAAACAAAATTTGTTATTATGTGTTATAGATGAATTTTCATAAAGTTTTTTTCTTCAAAAAGTTAGATATGAACTGAATTGAAATATATCTTGTACCTTCAGAAAACTACGTGTTTCTCAATCAAAGTTTTGATTACAAAAATTTAGTAATAAAAGGCTTAGTACGCATTTAAAAAACTGATAAGTCAAAAGAAAATAGATTTTTACGGCTACTTATCAATTATTTTTTTAAGAGTATTAGTATAATTATTGGGACAGTGATATTGAGCAATTAAATGAAACCAATGAATCTTTGCAAGTCGAGGTACAAATGCGAAAAATATTAAATTAAACGTTTTTAGAGGAGAATTTGTACACAATTTTTTATCAAAAATATCCAAAACATGAAATGAATGAACATATCACAAATTTAATACTGTTCAGTTTCAATGTATTTTTGAAGTTTATGAGGACTGGAAAACAATATGAATTTTCAGTCATATTCGTAAAAGCAAAATAATGCAAAATATATTTTTTTGGAAAACTTGTTTTTAAGTAGTAAATAACATATTTGAACTTTATGAAAATTGGAAAATTACTCAATAAAATAGAATTTAAATCTATTTACATTGCTAATTATTCATAGATTGTTGAAGAAAAAAATTTAAATCAAGTATTAACATTAAAGGGATGATTTGCATATGAATAAAACTTTATGCAAAATATTGTTCATTTTTGTTTGATATTTTTCATGAATGTAAAGTATTGAAAATGAACATGATAAATACCAAATAGAGACTTCACTCTATGGGAAATGTCATGGTTCGAAAATTATGAAACTTGAACTAAGATGAATGAATTGTTTAAATATTTTCAATTAAATAAATCATCATAATTGGTGTTCCCATTGTCAATATTTTTTTCAGAATAAAAAAAATATGATTCCAAATAATGTCAAGTGAAATGATTTTTTTGTTTACATACATAATACTTTATCATCTCCGAATAAAATAAAATCATTTTTTTTCAATTTGTGTTATTTGCAATTTGCAATTCAATTTTACGCAATAAAAATAAATGATTTATCACAGCAAATGTAGCTTAGTGTAATAAAACTTATTCTAATATTTAGTGTAACACAATTAGCACACACTAATTTATTGTAAAACTATAGATATTTTTGGAAATACAATTCATGACTTAAGTCTCGTAAACACCGAATTTAGTAGTGCTTTGTGTTCACAATCTTTCGACAGAATTCAATAATCATGGTTTCTGCAAAAACTTTTCTTGTTTTTCAACAAAATTATTATTCCAATCATGTTTTGTTTCATGGAGTATTTATGAAGTATAATTATCAAACGTTAGTTCATGCTTAATTTTTCTAAGATGCTAGAATTTTGAGTGATGGTTTTTATATGTTTTTTTCCTCTCATAATAATAGTTAAGGCATGTAAAATTACAAAACAAAATAAAACTTAAGTAACGCATTACTCATTACATGTAAAGGTAAATAAAAAAATATTAGTACAGATCGAAAATTTGCATGAGATATAAATTTCATTTCATTAACTAATAAATATAATTTAAAATTATATTCCAAATATAATAATAATGAGAATTCAATTAATAATATATCTATATTTTTCGGAACTAGTATTATAAACACTACTTCACCGCTGATTATTTAAAAAAAATATGCATATAAAAACTCCCAAAATTCAATTTATCGAAAATTTTACTTTAATGAATGTAATTTGGAGTAACGGCTGGTGACGATGGTCCTCGACTGCTAATTCTTCGCATTCTGAAAAAAAAAATTAAAGATACTTATTTCCTATGTGAAACATCATAAATATAATTATTATATGAAATGCAAATTAGCTTTGAAATTACAAAGAAACATATTATCATGCAAAATAAAAATTTGACCAAACATATCGCATACCTGTATGGATCTCTAGTGAATTCTGATGATCCATGAGACAAATCTCGAGTATGTGTAGGAGCTCTACATGAAGCTAATTTTGATTCCAATCCCTAAAACAAAACAAAAAACCAAAGTTACAAGTACCTATTTACAATGTGCACGGAAATAAAGAAAATAAGAATGAGTAATCCCAAACAATTAAAAATTACATTCAAAATCTACTGTTCGACGATGATTACAATTAGCAGTGCAGTAAAATAGAGTAAAATACGCTATCATGAATATACAGAAATAAAAAGAATATTAGTTTAAAATAGTGTGAATTACTTCTTCTGCACCAAAATAATTACCTTGTACTGAAGCTTCCTCAGTGTCAATTATTCATGAAAATGAATAAAATTTACCAAAGGACGTATATAAAAATAAAAACAATTCGATAATTAAAAAAATAATGTTTTAATATTAATTTCTGTTTAGTAAATACATATTTACAAATTGAAATATTAAATTAGTCACTATCTAAAATAACCAATCAGCATTTATGGCACATTCACCAAATATTGGAGAGAAGCATAAACTACTAAAATTATTATATTGAATATGCAGATTTTCATCCCATTTTTAATCGGATACTAATAATTTAGATTCGACATTCATAAAAAAATCATTTGGAATGATTTGATTTTAAAAAGTAAATGACTTCAATGAAAAATCTTGTCATGACATAATAATCAATAGCGATAAATATAAATTTGTAATAGTTTAATTAAATTAAGTTAATAGTACATCAATAAAAAAATATATATATTCACTAGCATCGAAATAATTAGAATTAATAAATAAATAAAATTAACTAAACTAATGGAATGATTAGAGCATACTAAATAGTATTTTGTTATCCTACAAATATTTTAAAGTAATCGTTACTTTGCATTAAATAATTTATAGTAAAATAAATCAATGTTACATAAGCACTTAAATAAGGCAATATGTATTATGGAAGCGTTTTTTTTTTAACTATTTCAAAAAAATACATTTGGTTTTCCTTTGGTTGGAGATCGTGGAGGCGGTCTTGGGGTAACATTCGATCGTCTGACCGATGAGTTTCTAAACAAATTTATACACATATCTTTCGAAAGGACACTTCTACTATTAGCACCACTTATATTGTTTTTCTCATTCTGAGATTGTTTAATATCATGTTCACTTATTGATTGTAAGTTGTTGTGTTCCAACAACAGATTCTCTTTAGGATCGCTTGGCACGTCTGATTCGGATTGGCGACGTTTTGAATCGTTCATGTTTTGGTCGCTCTTATTTTGACCAGAATTTTGTACTGTCGGTTGACTTGTCAAAAGTACAACTTGAACGTCTTCTTTCACAGGAGATGGCGTTTTATCAATTTTTGTACAAATACATCTAACTTTACTGCACTCTGGGCAAAGAAATCTTTCAAGCTGTAAGCAACACAAAACATGCACTACTCAACAACCAGTAACAATATATACAAAAAATAATAACTTAAAAAGAATTTAACTGCAAAATTATTTAGGATAATTAAGGATGAGAAATGACAGATTTGTCCCATAGCAAAATAAAATTGATAAAAGCAGTACAAGATGTATTTTTATAGAAAATTTATTTGGAAAATCCATTAATTTATATATACAAATTGGATACGTGAAACCCTTGCCGAAAATTAAATATCTACGTACAACAAAAGGATACTACTAATACGTGATACAAAAGCCAATTAAGAAAGCTGATGTACAAATTCCAAAAGAAAAATTCATGCAAAATCTGAGGTGTAAAATAATCAAAAATGAATTTACCCCGACTTTTCGTAAAATATCCCCCACGATGTTGAGTGCGGAAATCCTCGAAGAAGGTGTTAGCGTGTTGCCATTTAATGTAACATCGGCTACTGAAATTAAAAAAATGCAAGTGTAAATGATAGCTAAACATATAAATATAAATATAATATAAAATAAAATGTACATTTCAACGGGGTTCCCGATAAGGTAGTTTGCGTTTCGGTTTCTGTTAATCTATTAGAATCAACGTTGATATGTCCATTGTACAATTTTTTATTTGAGTCATTCGGATCTATACTGGACACTTTTAAGGCTGGGGAATTGAGTCCGTTTCCGATAGGTACTTTATCTTTCACATGTAATTCTTGTTTCAGATCTAGAAAAGAGAATTGATCAAATATTAACCGATTCAGAGTTTTATAAGATTTCATAATCCTTTTTAAAGTATGATAAAAAATTACCTCTCGCTTCGTCTGAAACACGTTGAAGTTTAATACGTAAATTTTCCATTTCGTCAACTTCACTCTCTAGAACAGCATTCTTTTCGTACGCTTGATTTAAAAGAGTTTCTATCCCCGCTACAGATTCAGATATAACCCTGAAAAATGTCAAAATGAAAATTCTAGGTCAAACACAAAGAAACAAAACACAAAATTGTATTTATTTTTATGCAGATTATACCTCTGGGCTCTTTCCAAATCATCGTTCTTTTGTTCTAATTCTCTTATATATGACAAATGCCTTTCTTTTTCATTTTTGAGCGCTTTCAACTCGTTTTCTGACTGCGTACATTCTTGTTGAAATCGATCAATTTTTTTCTACACGTAAAATAATTCATTATATAAATATGGTTTCGGACTTTTGAAGAAAATACAAAATAAGGCAGACAGAAAAGGTACCTTCAAAAACTCAGTTTCCCTTTCCAACCTTTGGTTTTGTTGTCGAAGTTCACGATTCGCTTTTTCTTTTTGATCGATCGTGGTTTCTAGCTCCTTTTCAAGCTGGGCCGACTCTGCTGCAAAATCGTCGTATTCCTTTTGCAAGTCGTTGTTTCTAAAAATTCCATTAATATATAAATTGAATTCGGGACAAAAACTAAAATTTCAAAAATTCAATAGACCAACTTTTCATAATACTGTTTGGCTAAATTCCTATAGTACTCCAACTGTTCGGCCTCTGTTAAATTTGGAGGATCCATTTTGAATCTATCAAAACTCGTCAAGTTGAATCTGCAAAAATGTACAATAGAATCACTAAGTATTCGTCAGTGGTTAAAACATAGTCAAAATTAGTATCATCAATCGTCTTTCATTGGAAAGAACAGTCCTTTAAAATAGCCTTCTTGTCCACAACATGAATAAGAATGCATTACAACCATATTGTAACAAGTTTTGGGTTTACATATTGTACAGAAACATTTTGAACTTTTAGGATATGTAGATATATAAAATCTGACAAACATAACTGCCCTACACACATACAAGTACAAACTAAGGACCTAAATCTAGTTAAAAAACCTAATTTACAAGGTAATCTAACATAAATTATTCATGAAACAAAGTAAAGAATTTTAATCTTAGCACATAACACATTTATATTCATGTTAAAATTTAAGTTTGTCAAAAAATATTCAACACACCTAAAGTTCAGGATTACAATATGTCCTCAACTTAGGCAACTCTGTACTTGCACAATTTAAAAAAATGAGTGATTTTTACTGTGAATAAATCACACGAGTCGAAGACTAACTGTACATATAAAGTTTTAATTGATGGTTCATTCAAATAAATATTAATTGTAAAATTATCATCATCGACCCACTGTGTATCCACTGCAGGACAAGGTCTCTGCATCAAATATTGGGAGTCTAGACGATATAACTATATACTTTATCCAAGAGCCAACCTTGTATCAATTAGGGGCATGTAAATAAAAGGCTCTCAGACCAACGGTACGCAAGTCTAAGAGTTAGACCTTGAGATCGCCGACTCTCCATTAAGAAAATCGCAAAGACCACCTGCCACCTGCAGAGCAACGAGATGAAGACTGAGCAAACTGCGCCCTCGCTGACCACTTTTGCGATCGCAACGACCACCAGTTTAACAGACGAGGCGAGACCTTAGGCCGATAAATTAAAATAATGAAAAACGTATCACAAAGTATCGTTTATTGCGACAAAGTCGACGACCTCATTTCGCTAACCAAAACACAGTCAAAACCGAAAAACAAACAAAGAAAATACAGAGCAGCCTCAAGGCGGAAATGACAACACTGCGATAAACACACGAAGCGCGACATCCGAGGACATTCACAAACCATAACGGGCCCCATCGACCTGTATCCTTTCACAATACAAAATCAATTCGGAGACACGAACGCGTCCGGGAATCGCCACGAAAGGGAAAACCCGTCGCTCGCGTCGTTGTGTCATCTGTCAAAGCGATGCGTCATACGTCACGAGCCGCCACTCACCGGACGCGCGACGGCCGGCTCCTCGGACCGGCGGAGGCTCTGGACTCCTTCGAAGCCTTCTTCTGGTGGAGGTCAAGTCGCGTCGCTTTCTCGGAGACGCGGAAACGGCCTCGCGGCGATCGACCGACACACGTCGACGAGGATACCCAACAACGATGGTGCCACTACACGGTGGACGTTGCGGTGACGGCCGTTCGAAACGGCGCTGCCAATCGACGAGTGTTTTAGACCGGCTACTATTTAAATCGTCATCATCATCATTAGCAGCCTATAGTTGTCCACTGCAGGACAAGGCCTCGCCAGACAAATGCGACAGTCTAGGTTATACCTTCCCGCGCTAGTCCAAGTTGTATTTCGGTAAGGGAAAATTTAAATCATAGGTTCTTAAAGTGGTCTACACGGACCCCCAGGGGTCCGTGAGCGGCTGGGGGTCCCTGTCTGGAAGAAAAAAAGGGGGTCCACGAGATGTAAATGGGGGTCTGCGGATCGGGTTAATTTAAACTGCGCACATTCCCTATATATAATCACGGAGGTAAAAGTCGCTTGTTGCTCTTGAATTTTGCGAATTACCCATGAAGCGTACCAGCCTCCCAAGCGGTGAAACGCATATGTATACAAATCCAGTTATAAGTTTTAAGTTGGCTGCATTCACGCACACTTTCGCATCCAACTTTTGACGTCTAAACGTCAGTCTATTATTTCTATACGAAATAGAACCCAACCCCAACTAACGAAAAAAATTGTGGTTTGAGTTGATAAATTGATCGAGGAGTTGAATACTCTAATGATACTGCTCCGATACCTGAACAAAAAGTTTCGTGGTCTCTTCGTATCAAGGGTTCGTGCTTTTCGACCAATTGTCAAGTCTTCATACTATCATAAATAAACCAACACGTGAGTGATGCAATATACTCTAATAATACTGCTTCGATATTTGAACAAAAAGTTTCGTACGACCAACTGTCAAACTGCGAATGAGTATAGGTGCATATATGTACGTGTATAAACGTAATGTCGTGTGACAATTTGAAAACTAGGCACGCTAATCTCTGTATGTGTAGCATGCAGGGGAGAAGTGGTATGAAAGAGCAATGTTTTGAAAGAACTTTTTATTTACTCGGCAGTTTTTTAATGAATCGTGCAGGTCTTAATATTTTATGATAGTAACACTAGTCAGATATCACCAACAAAAAATTGACAGCTTACTGAAAATAAACAACGCCGGTACGACGTTTTGAAGATTTCGTCGTGAACCAATGAATTAATGCGCAATTTATATCACGATCGAATATTGTATTTTAATATGAATCTCATAATTTAAATACAACACACGGAGCAGAGGGACAGGAGGGGGGGGGGTAGACTCTCCCTGACTAAGACCATTGTTTTGAACTATTTGTCCCGTAATCATCGCAGAAACAGTTAGCAACTCTAGTGATAGGTGACAGAGATATGAGGCTAATCGGTCGTGCCGATTCTCTTTCAAATAAAATCAGGACGCTAAAACCTTATTCCACCATTGATCGATTACGTTTACGATCAGTCGGTTTTTTTTTTTTGTTCATTTGGCGACCGTTCAAAAACATTGTGCAACAGTTCGCGTCTCTTCGGCCAATGCGATAAAAATACGAAGCTCGTATTATCAGTCGTTTCAATGCCATTTATTCAAGTTAATGTAGATCACATTCACAATACGATTAAGATACGTATTCGTATACTTATTTATTTTTGACAATCATAAAATCGTGTGAACAAATTTAGATTTTAAACATAACACCAATAAGAGCGAGAATGTTTAAAAATACGCGTTATCAACGTCACCCGAACGGCTTCGAATCAGTTTGACAGGTCGAACCGGGATGACAGCTGCACAGTCGTCGCTTGACCGCTGTATCGGTCGCAGCTCGTTTCGTGACGGGGGAACCCACGGCAGTGTTAGGGGCGGCGTCCCATTACTCGCACAATGGTGTGGCGGCGCCCGTAGCGGCTGCCTGCGCCAAGATGTACCGCGCGGGCACGTCCACGATGAGCCCGGCGCCGGCTCGCGACTCCTCGCCGGACGGGGCGCGCCTCCTCGCCACCAAGGGCCCCCCTCTCTCGAAGCCCTACACCGAGAACTTATGGCTCGTCGCCGTGCAGATGTTCATCCCTTTTTTACTCGCGGGATTCGGGATGGTCGCCGCCAGCTTACTCCTCGACGTCGTCCAACATTGGCCCGTTTTCATGCACGTTTCTGAAGTTTATATCCTCGTGCCGGCTCTGCTCGGGCTCAAAGGCAATCTGGAGATGACTCTCGCTTCTAGGCTGTCCACCCACGCTCATATGGGACATTTGGAAACGAGCCTCGTTCCGTTGATCGCTGGAAATCTTTCTCTGATCCAATGCCAGGCCGTTGTCGTCGCTTTTTTAGCCGCCCTGGCCGCAGTCATCATGGGATGGGTTCCCGAAGGAGAGTTCGATTTACATCACGCTATGTTATTATGCGCTTCGAGTGTCTTAACGGCTTCGGTCGCCAGTTTCGTATTAGGATGCGTGATGATCGCAGTCATAATCGCCAGCAGGAAAACGAATATAAATCCAGACAACGTAGCTACCCCCATCGCCGCTAGTCTCGGAGATCTAACCACCCTCGCCCTATTATCGTGGATATCGTCGCTTTTGTACAAAACGATCACCGTCAACATGTGGCTTCCGGGAATCATCATTATCGTCGGCGCTATCATGGTGCCGACTTGCGGATATGCGGCTTCCAAAAACAAGTTCACGAAGCAAGTTCTCGACGAAGGGTGGTCTCCGGTCATATCGGCGATGATCATCAGCAGCGTCGGAGGCCTGATCCTCGATTATACGGTATCAAATTTTAAAGGTATCGCCGTCTTCCAATTGGTCATCAACGGGGTCGGGGGGAACATGGCCGCGGTGCACGCTTCGAGAATGTCGACGAACCTCCACACGGGGAATTCGGTCGGGCCCGTGCTCGGGAAGACGACCAAGCTGCTGCTGCTGATGGTCGTGCCCGGGCACTTGATCTTCACGTACACGATCAGTTACTTGCAGGCGGGGCACACCTCGTTGACCGCCACCTTTATTTTCATATACATGTGCGCCGCGATCACCCAAGTCCTGCTGTTGTTGACGATTAGTCATTTTCTCGTCTTGTGGATGTGGAAGCTGGGAATCGATCCCGACAATTCGGCGATCCCGTATCTGACCGCTTTGGGCGACCTTTTGGGGACGGCTCTCCTCGGATTGGCTTTCCAACTTTTGTACATGATAGGGGACAAGGATAGCGATCTCGGAGATTAGTTTTTTGTTATTTCTCAATATTCTTTTCTGACTTTCGTGTTTATCTCACACGTATCTAGTTGACGACATAAAAAAAAATTGTTGATAATTAAAATAAATAAAACTGATTTTGTTGATAATTTGAAGCACGTTGAAAGTCAATTTTTGCCAGATCTTTTTTTGTTTGCTAGAATTATGATCGTATGGTTTGGGTTTTTCTCAATTTTACTGAAAATAATTTCGATAATTTTCATTTTTAAAAAACAGGAAAGAATATTGGCGGAAATAATAATGCTTGTAAATATTGTAATTAATCAACTATGTTTGCCATTTACTATTTTTTTTCTGTACATATATTTTACAGATATTTTTTATTGTGATATTTATTTTGATGCATGTTTATTGTTCATTTTTGTCTAACACATTGTTGACAATCTTATGCTTTAAAAAATCAGCAAATAAGTATTTTGTGCTATTTGTTTTTCTTACAGTATATCATAATTTGTGTAGTTTATATTAGATTTTGAATCTTCGAATTATTTTTTCATTTTTTTTTTAAATAATAAGACATGTTGGGACCTTTGTAAATAACGTGTTGCATAAAATGTAAATTAACACTATCTTACAATTAAGGCTGAGACTTAATGTTGAAAATGTCGATAAAAATCTACTTAATTTTTTTTCTTAAATATAAATGTTTGAAGTTTATATAATAATTGTGATAAAGATATATTTTGATAATGTTGAAATATGAAACTGAGTAATTTCTGTATATATAAATATATATTTTTACACTACTGTTCATGTATAAAACTGTTTCCAAATTAACGATACTTAATATTTGTATCTTAATATCTATAACGATACTTATAAATATTTATTATTTAATTCTAAAAATCTGTGTATTGTATCAAAGTAAGAGTACTACGGCTATTTTGTTAAAAACCAAGTAAAATAAATTCAAGGCGAAAAACTTCAGTGTAAAATAAATAGAATGACAGTTTTAGAATATTGTGCGAACACTTCCAACAAAATATTCCATTAACTTGTGTGCACAAATGTTCACTTACATAGATACGAAAATTGTAACGACCTTTACTTATCATGTTTTTCGATTTCACTTTTGTTGTTATGCAACATTATTTTTTTTACGTTACATTCGTATTAAGATATACTAAGCTCAATCCAAAGCTTGCGTTTGTTGAATGTAATAAATTAACTGTTGATTAAACATGTTTGTTTTAATATTTTTAACTTTTTAGTTTGAACTCAAAAGAATCATAATTTCAGATCAAACATTCAAAATCCAATGTAATCATTTCGAAGCTTAATATTTTTCATGCTCTCATATATATTCGAGGTGATCTTTTTAATTTTAAAACGATTGTGGTTTTGCAAACGATATTCTCGATCTATATTTTTCTGCTGTAATTCAATATATTCTTGGTTGCATATGTTTTCCGATATGGAAAATTATCAGTTGTCTGTAATTATTACACATTTAACAGTGCCATTATTATTATAGATTACACTATCCTTCACTATGAATTGTTATGAAATTGAAATAGTTTTTCTTCATTACAAAACATGGAAAATTTCCGATGTAATTTCTATTACTTTTACGAAATACCACTGTATAGTTTTCATTTTTCACTTAATATTTTTTGTTTTAACAGTAAACGTAATTTTTTTATTGATTTATCAATGAATTTTTATTCTTAATTTTTCTTTGATATAGTTGTATGCTTACTTATTTCATAAGATTTTTTATTTTGTCAAAAATAAAAAAATATCCTGAACCAAATTAGTTAAAATAATATTATTACTTTGTTGACTATTTCTAAGAATTTTAGATATCAATTTTCATCAAATTTTTTATTGTAAATATTTTCTAGAGGTGCTAAAGAACAAACGTCCATGTATAACGTGCCAAGACTTAGTGTTTTGAACATCTGTACAAACTGCAATCGAGAGAATATTGGGAAATTTAAAATAATGTACTTAATGTGTATTATTTCGTTCACCCACTTGAGCAAATAAATTATAGAATTAATTACTATAATTTATTACATTGATATTAAAATACTATATTTTTGTATTGTTTTACTAGCAATAAACATCATTATTATTTAATGGCTCAACAGTCCTAAGATGGAACCTTAAATATTATCGTATATCCTTTCCGAAAATTTCAATGATCTTTTTATCCTCAGAATCAGAACATACTGTACAATAATTACACACATCACACGTCATATTATATTAATACATTCAGTGAAAAAAATTGTTATTGAAAAAAGTTTTTTCTCATTATAAATTTGAGGATTTGTTCTTTTTGTTTAACCATTATTTATGAGCCTACTTTGTAAGACGTTACAAATGGTAAGTCGTGATTTCATATTATATTTTTGCACGAGTAGTTCAAGGTTATTTTTGAATAACAAATATTGCTTTGTGTTCTTTTGACTAACAATAAATATGGTTACACCGTGCATGAAAATGGAGAGAACTTGATTTCGGTTCAAATCAAAAATTTTGACAATTGACATAATCGCATTTTACAATTACTGTATGAAAAAAAAAACATTGGCTTTAGAATAAAAAAGAAATCACATCACAACAGAATAAAAAATATGATTTTAGAATTAAAAATAAACGTACTATTATTTCAAATATTTTATTTACATACTCAGAATATACACCATATATCTAAATATGACTTATTTACAAAAAGAATCCTAACTATAACAAAAACCTTTATGTGCTTCAAATTTATGGTGTTTATTTCAAATTAACAAAGCGTCATTTTCCAGATTCTGAAATTTCATACCAACAAAATATGTCAAATTTAGATCTACAAGCAGACAATTTGAGTAGAAAATATCGTAAGCAAATAATACAAAAAAAAACCCCATCAAATTAAGATTATTCAAATACATTTACTTTCTTCTTTGATTATTCAAAAACAGAAATACTTTGGAGAATATATACAAAAATACATACGTTTATTAAACCAGACTAAACAATAGCACAAATCAGTTATTGTGAAATTCCAAATGCAGCTTCATTTTTCCAAAACGATTATATTATGATGAATTTATATAATCA
Organism: Hydropsyche betteni; assembly: GCA_028571205.2. Lineage (NCBI taxonomy): Eukaryota > Metazoa > Arthropoda > Insecta > Trichoptera > Hydropsychidae > Hydropsyche > Hydropsyche betteni. The sequence continues at coordinate 9,717 of JAOXNN020000072.1, read as the reverse complement.
GCTAACAACTGTTTCATGAAATAAGTTAATTTTTTTACATCGCTGAATAAATGTGAAACTAAGAGTTTTTTTTTTTAAATCATAGTATTTAATAAAAAAACAAGCAAAAAAGTTCATCTGATTGATGCACATATAAAAATTCTATATACAAAAATGTGGTCCCGTACAACGAAGAGACAACTAACAAATTGCTGGAGTTTGTCAAGACGGGACAACATATAAGCCTCACACCAGAGAAATAGCTTTTTTCCCTACCCTAAGCGGGACGGACATCAATCAATTACAAACATCATCGTTCATGTGTAAAACGAAAACCTTTACATCAACCTTTCATTACAATATTCATGACAATCATAAAAAATTATTTAAAATAAAGATATACATTTGATAAAATTTTCTATAATAAATTAATTTCAGGAATAAATATGACATTTACAAAAAACTAATTAATCACATATCAATGTAAGATATAAAATAACTACGATGCAGTGCAAGATAGATAAACTCTTTAATAACAAATATAAATTATGCTCATGATTTGTCTACAATTCAATAATAAAATTTTCGCATAAAATATAAAAAAAAAACTATAACGATTAATCTCATAGCATAATTAGAAAATATCATTTCTAATTTGCTTTATGAAGCTATTTTCAAGTTAGCTAAACAATGTAATATAGAAAATGTTCCCAAAATCCAACAGTAACAATTTTTTTGCAATTAAAATAAAATCTCATCACATTGAGTTTTGGTAATAAATTAAGTGATTAACGTGGCATTTATAAATATTTTTGACATTATTATCACAGGGAAACATTCAGATGCTAATATTAACACATTTGGAAAGTTGGAAATTTCCCAAAAATCTCCAACTTTAATAAATTTTAAAATCACTGTTTAAGATATAGTACATTGATAAGTTTAAGAAAATTGTTAATTTTTACAAAAATTTCCATGTTTAAATCCAATCTCAAGCTATCCATTAATATAATACACTACTAATATTAAAACACAAACTTTAAATGTACAATATTGAAAATGTGAACTACGTGATAAACTTGCACTGACATGGAAATGTAATGATTAGCTTATAATTAATTATCCTAGGAAGACACTTTTGGCATCATCAACTTATTAAAAAATTCAGAGATCGACTGTTGCCTCGCAAATCAATATAACTAAGAACACAACACTAATAAAAGCAATTTATTCATGGGGCGATTCCTCAGGCACGAGCACCCACTCGTCGTAGGTCTGATGCGGGCTGACACCCATTTTTTCCAGTTGCCTTTTAAAATTCATATAAAGCTTTACTAATGCTTCCTGAAAAATAAAATTATAAACGATTAGAAGTTAATATTAAAAATATTATACGACATAAAAAAGAAGCAAATCTATTACCTTTTCTTCTTCTAATTGTACAGCTTCGCGCTTTTTCTTCAGCGCAGCTTTATCGACATGTTCTTCTAATAACTGCGATCTATGCGTAGATAAATAAGCTAATTCTGTTTGCACCTATAAAAAGAAAACAATACAGAAATAATATTAATGATAGAAATTTAACAACAACAGAAAAAACATACCTTAAGATATTCTTTAGTAAGTTGATTATGCTGCTCGTATATTTGTACAGAAGCCTCGTTAGTGAGGTCAGGCGTCACAGGACGCAGGTGTGGATCTAGCATCATGTGCATAGATTCTAGATCAGGTTCAGGTGGCTGCTGTTGACTCGACGGTGAACTATTCTGTTCATCGACGTTCGTGCTGGTAGGCCCACCGGCTGCCGTTCCACCACTACTAGTCACCGTACTCGTTTGATTTGTATTACCTGAAAAGAAACAATTGAAAATGATATAAAATTTGTATCATCATCACTTTCAAACATGGAAACATTCATTACTCATCAACACAGATAACCTTTCATTGTCAGAAAAAGCACAACACACAAATAGATGCAGCGCAAAACGCGAAAATGCACCTCTCATATTCGCACAGCGATCGCAAACAACACACACACGATCGGCCACGTAAACGTTTTCCTTTTTGTTGTGAAAACGATATGAAATTAAGATGTGGAAAGCGCGCACAGCCACTGGCACTCATCTAGATTTAGTTTTGTTTATGTTCACCGTAGCGAGATTCGCAAAACAGCCAGCAGGCAACGCACTTGCGGGCCAAAATTCGCAAATTTTCACACACCCGAGAGAGTAATGTGTGTCAGATGGACATTTTCCGACTTTCCACACACTAATGTTTTCAATCGTCGAGAAAAATCAATGAACGAGATATTTTATATGTGTTTAGTATAAATAAAACAAAATTCGATGCTAATCTGCGATGTCTGGAGCAACGAGTTCATATAAAGCGAAAGGCTAAAAAAATTCGGATTAGTATAACAATAGATCTGTTTTGTATGAGTGGAAAAAACATCTGCGGCGAAACACAACGGCGCCAAACTGGTCTGGACGATGAGGAAATTGCGAAAGTATCAAATTGTAGCATACCAACGGATGCGAGATCGTAATGGACGAAAAAAAAAAAGAGTACAAAAACCAACGAGGAAAACACAAAGCTTGTAGCCAGAAATCGGCCAATGCTCGAAAGCGGACAGATATCATCAACGGGAGAAGCGTCTGGAATGGCGCCGGTGAACTTATTTAGCCGCATTGTCCATAACAAACGGCGCGAACGTTGAAATTCCGGGGTTTTCCGTCGAAAACTCGATCCGTGCCGAACGGTTGTTCGGTTCAGGAAACGACGCATTTGCGTGATTCACCGAGGAAAGTTGAACCGTCGGTCCTTTGAAGTGTTCGTGTGGACGCGATTATTTTTAATGTCGAAAACTCCGAAAGAAAAATAAAACCGAAGAGTTGATGATGAAATAGCCGAGTTATCTCGTCGATCTGAGAGAATATATAAAATTTGTGAAAATAAACGAAAATATTACATATACATCTCGTTTTACTTCACGCATTTTACGATGTATTCTGAGCTACAAGAATATATTCTTGTGATTCACACGTCTAACTTTAGCAAATTAACGATTTCAATAGTCACGAAACGATACAATTTTTTTTCAACATTACGTAAATACCGTCGTCCCGTCAACCTTTCGACCATCGGAAGTGGCTCGATCACGTAATTAACGGGACGAATTCAAAAACCGCACGCACAACACAACAACCCGCACTTCCTTCGTCGATTTTCGCGTCTCCTCGGTGGAAAACCAGATTTTTTTTCAACTTTCATCGGACACACTCAATTTTCCAGCGGAAAACAGAAAAGATACATTTCGGAGCGGATCCTCACTGTAAAATATCCAGCTGCAAGTGACGGTGTCGCGCACGGTGGTGCGAATCCCTGGGGTGGGCACGTCGCACATGATGCGCCGCCCCCGAGGGTGTTCTTGGGGTGTTTTCGTATTGTTATATAAAAAAAAATGGTAAAAGATCGATGGCTAAAGTGGCGAAATGGCACGTGACCGCGCGCGTGGACCGCCCGCCGCGGACTGAGCGACTTGTGGACTTCCTCCCGCTCCGCCCACCGCCCACCCACCCACGCCGATTGCATGTGTTGCATTCGCGAAAGCTGCGATGCACTTTTCGGCTTTGTCGAGCTTTGGTCTGTTGTTGTTTGAAGATCGAGAGGGAAGTTGGATTTGTATGAAAAAATTAATAAAAAATTATGTATGGATTGAAAATGTATTCGTTTTATGAGAGATTTTAAGAGATCGTTTCGTTAAGTGGAGTCGGTTAAATTCTTTGTTATACGGCTTGTTTTTTGTGCGAATTTGATTAGTTTTTAGTAATAGTAAAAAGTTTTACATTTGAAGATTTATCAAAATTATTGCAAAGGAAAACTTTTTAGGAGAAAGAAAGAATTCAACCGTATAAAAAGATAAAATATTATATTATAGTATTTATCTTAAAAATCTAATATTTTATTACAGTTTAATAATGTTCAATATTCTATCAATTTTTTTCCATAATAAAAGGATTCAATTAAACTGATTCAATAAGTTTGATAATCAATTAAATTATTGCCTATCCCCTATATATAATCACAGATTTGTGTGTGTCTGTCTGTCTGTTCGAATGACGCTCGCGACTTTAGATATTCTAATATGGTCTTTATGCGTTAACATCTATAATATGATGCTTATTACCTACTAACTACTGGCTTTGCCTATATTACGTCTGTTGACAATAACAAATGAACTATTTTGATTTTATTAATTAAATATTCAAATCGGGTACGAGCATCGACTTTTTGGGTATCGAGCAGCCGATGTTATTAATATCGGGCCTATTTACTAGTTATTTCCATAAATGCACATAATATCACGAATTAATTCATTAAGATTAAATTTTTATTTACATTTCACAGATTTAAAATGTTTGCAATTTAACTGCAGATTGAAAAAATACAGATTGTGCCTTAAAACGAATTACTCGTGCATTAGAATAAAATATTATGTGCATTAAAAAATCTCGCATTATTTTATTTGTAATGTGCAATGAAAATTATTTTTGGGCATGAAAAAATATGAAATTAATCACAGAAACATAGAAATGTTCAAGAAGTGACATATTTTTTCGAATGTGCACATCAATTTTTTTAACTAGTCCCTTATATACAATCACGGGTTTCTGTGTGTCTGTTCGTTCGAATGACGCTCGCGACTTTTTATAGAAATATGATCTTTATGTGTAACGTCTATACTATGATGCTTATTATCTACTGCCTCTGGCTTTGCCTATATGTCACAAACAAATAAGAAATGAACTATTTTCATTTTATTAATTAAATATTCAAATCAGGTTCACACAATCGGGTTTTCACATTTTATCGTTTTCCGTTTTTTAACAAAACCACAGCCGATGTTATTAACAT
>JAOXNN020000071.1:153246-167751 GCA_028571205.2 Hydropsyche betteni | reverse complement strand
AATCAATGGAATATATAGGAACTTAATGATACTTTACGATGGTTAAATTTGAAACTTAAAAAGTTGAATTTGAAGATGTAATTAGAAGTGTAAAAGTTTGAATATGAAGCAATGTAAAAAGTTGTCGCGTGTCCGTGATGTTAAAAATATTGATATTGATCATTTCTGATGATAAGATATACTATTTAATATAAATACCAACCATTTATTTTAAATGAAAATCATTTGAACTAACCGCCGAAAATAAATACGAACCATTTAATGTAAATGATCAATGTTAATGTTTAAATACTGAACAGGAATGAATTAAAATACGGACCGAAAAATGAGATCCTTATTAAATTGATTTAAATTTTTTATGATAATATATGATTCCAAAATTTTAATTAAATGAAAACTGGAAATAATAAAAGACTCAAGTGCCAAAAATAAAAAAAACGTTTTAAAGCCAGAAATGCGTTCTGTACATCAACATCAATGTTTTGAAATATGGTCGAAGTCCCCAAAATCGATTTTCAATCGTGTATATAAACAAAGAAATTGCATCGGTTATAAGCGTCACTATGAGAATTTCTCAATAAAACCGTAGTAAATAAAAAAATAAAATAAAAATGGCACACAAGTCCTTTTTTATTTCCGGTATGATATATTTGAATTTGAAAAGTTACGAAATTTCAAAACGATCCAACCAACACATCAATTCGAATCCAACCAAACGAAACGCAAGCATGACAACTTTAAACCTAACCAAAACAGAAACAACAATTACACGACGTATAAGTGCGGCCATTGGAGCACCGCTGACCTGCGAGCGCCGCGCACCGTTTACAGGACATCTTCCTTAACCCAAAACCCAAACGGGGACACGGAGACGACGACCATCGTCCTTATCCTCGACACGTGTCACCGCCACCACTCCTCGGCCGTGGTTCGTCTTCACGTGCACAGCTCGCGCCGGCCGCAGGCGGTTGCCAACTAAACACCCAAACCATCGCGGACACTAAATGGATGTTATGAGTGTTTACGTATAAATACACGCGTAAGCGATCGTGTGCGTGCGTGTGTGTGTATAAAATTTTTTTCGTCGCTTTCGATTCCTGAAAAATCTTCGGGAACGAGAGTCCCGTGTCGCGGGACGTTCTCCTCTCCCGTGGCGCGCGGCTCTGACTCATTGGCGTCTCTTCGTTTTGTTTTATTTTCGTTTTCGGGTTGTCCGATTTTTTGACGGTTTTCGAACATGAGCGGGTGAAGAATGTGTGTTTGTGTCGTATGAATTTGCTGAAAGATCCGCTGAAAAATGTACGATTGTTGTAACGGCTTTGCTCCGGTCGCGAAAGCACTTTGTTTTCCGTCGTGACTAATTTGTATGTTTTCGCTTATTTAAAAAATATAATAACTTTTAAAAATAACGATTATCTATTTATATTATAATAAGATAAATACTCCTAATCATACATATTTAAATAAACCATGAATTCATTTAATAAAATCGTAAATTATTGTGCGCACGAATCCAATCGGTCTCCTTTGTTCTTCGGAGCGATCGTTTCGTTGGATTTGTGAATAATATAAGTATTCCGCATAACGTTATGTTATATGAAATATATGAGAAATCTGCAAATACTCACGGCCCTATACAAATAGCTCGGGTTTGTGTAAAAATAGTCGGCGCCACTTTATTTTGTTCGCGCGCGTACGCATTCTATATCGATTGAGATTTTTGCGTAAGTTTTTCCGAGGTCTCGCGAAAATATGAAAGAATCCTCTATAGAAAAAGCAAATATTTATAGAAAGAAAGCGTCGAATTAGAGGTAAACGTTAATACTTTAGTCATTGTTCGTTTTAACCCCGTTATGCAAACGAAAAATACGTACATCAAGATAATGAATACACGTGTTCATAAAATTAAACAGCCGTAAAAAAATCCGATCTCGGACGCGATAGAGATGAATGAAAATCTGTTATTTTTCATCTTCCTGGCGGCGCATTATTGATCCGAGATAAGAGTTGTAATAAAATTTTGCAACGCGATCAAAACAATATTCGAAATTGCAGATCTGCGAAATGAATCAACGCCTTTGTTTGTGTACATTTCGTGAGTGTTATACGAGACAAAAATGTGCCATGACTAAGATACGTGAAATAAAGAAAATGTGACTACAGAGCACAAGTGAAACGCGCGCAAATTGAAAAAATAAAATAAAAACGAAGTGAGGAAAAAAAATTCGAAACGAGTCGAAAAGAAAAGCTTGCGTGTGATATTTTAGACGCGCACTGGGAGAGAAAAGTCAACGACTTTCGTGATATAGGAAACATCTCGAGCGTCATCCGATAATTAATAGAGCAACGTGTTTCGTGCATATTTTTTTCGTGAAAATAATTTTTCATATTTCAATTGAAAACACGAAGAAATGTTATGAAAATGTTTCGCGCGCGAGTGAGAAAATTCGGTGGAAATTTTCCTGAATATTTTTTATAGTAAAATTAAATAGCATCTGGTTCTCATTACGATTAATCACGGTTACTCATTCCTCGAATTGTGCAATCTAATTACTCATCATTTGAATAACACGTATTCATTTCAGCGTATATATTCTTCATAGCCGTTTACAAAGATTTAACTGTCAACAATTTCAACTCAAAATCAGATAAAATTAACCAACAAAGCTTTTTTATCATAAAATAATCATCATCATTAGCAACTTATAAGTTATCTACTGCAGGATAAGGCCTTATCAAACAAATTCTATACAGTAAACTCCCCTTATAACGTTAAGATAGAAGTTATAGGAGATTAAGGTTTTTCAATATTAATTTTTGGACATTTTTACGAGTTAATTCTTTGAAGCACGGTGGTATGAAAAATGACCCATATTTTTTTTAGTTTTTTCCTGCACAATTGTATGTAAATAATCCCACCTCGAAAAATTAAAATCATGTGAAGTACAGAGATTTATCTTCTGTATGTCTAGTCCCATTGTGCCTGGTTGATAAAAAAAATATTTTAATAAATATCATTTATAGACCCATACCGCTCAGCACTGCTGAATATGTCCCACCTATGAATTATAGTAATTGTAGTTTTTTTTTATTTTTTTATTATTCTTAAATTCTTGTGCAGCAAATGCATTTTTTTTCTTCAAAATCTCGTGTCTCAAAGGGTTAACTGCATGTTTCAAATGCATTTGAAAAAAGTTAGAATTTGAATGCATTTGAACGATATAGGGGGGACGGACGTTATAAGGGGGTTTACTGTACCTTACCCCGCAAGCCAAAGTCGTGTTTCGGTAAGGGTTATAATAAAATAAAAATTAGAAATAGGAAAAAACTATAAGAAAATATAAGTTGAATACTAAGAATCTGACCACTTTATAAGAAAACTCAAATTTCTTTCGCGGAAACATACACCGCACAAAGAGTTCATTAAGACGAATAAAAATATATATAAAAAAAATAAAAACAGAATTACACCCGGAAAAACCCGAACATACTTCAATCATTAAAACAAACCCCACACACGGATCCCATAATAATAAAAAAAAAACACAGGAAAAAATCAATCAAAAACCCGCGCCGGGAAACGCGCGCGGAACACCTCCGCTGAACCGCAGTCTGCCGCGGGAAACGCGCGTGAAAAACCCGAAAAAAATCACACAACCGCGAAAAACACACACACACCCATCGAAAAAAAATCAAAAAGCAACAACCGCCGAAGAAAGTCCGTGTTCCGATGTTCCAACGGGCGCGCTAATGTTGCGCTAATCGGCCTGAGTCACGCGCTAAATCGGTCCGCCGGGATGCGACACGCTGCCAACGTAAGCTACGCCTGTTCAACGTTTCTGATCGTCCGATGCAGCTGGATGATGGTTCTCAAAGCGTCTCTGCTGATCGTCAGTGCAGCGGTCGAGTGGTTTAGGAGGAATTTGCGAGGCCGTCGATGAGGGTGCGTGGCGGCTCGAGCCGTGCTCGATGGTTGACGTCGATGGGTGCGTGTGATGGATGGGTTTTTTTGGGTGTTGTTGTTGATCGGTATGAATGATGAGATTATGATGATGAATTATGTGTAGGTTGAATAAAGTGGCGGATTTACTTGACTAGAGGTTCGGTGTGTTAAAGATCGTCGGAACCCTTGTTGAGATATGGATGGTTCTAAGCTAACTCTTTTCTCGCTTGTGAATTGTTAAAATTGCGAAAAATTAGCTCAATAGGAGTTTTGTAGTTTGTTATTGATATGAAGGACAAATCGGTTTAGTAAAAAACAATTGAATTTGTATAAACGAATGTTTTTTATTCCTAAAAATTGAATTTTCATAACGTCTATTAGATTGATACAAAAAAAAACCGTGATAATTCATTAAAATTGTTAGGGAATTTTCCGATCGGAGGCTGTGTGACAAGAGCCTTTACTACCTATATGAAAACCCCCACTGTCTAAAAGCCCTTAATTAGAAAGGGCACAAACAAGTCTTAGCATTATAATTTTTTTCATGGAATTATGAAAATTAAACCACTTATTAAAGAAAAAAGGCTTTTATATTGTGAAACTGATTTGAAAATTTCGCCCGAAAAATATCTGTTCCAATTAAAAAATATTATATTTGTAATGGGAGAAGAATGAGTGGTTCAGAATCCAGTTTGCACATCTATAGAGTTTCCATAAATTTGAAACGCCCCGGGTCTCTAGTGAAGTAAATCAACTATTGGATTTTCATCAGTTTCAGAATTTATATTATAAGACTTTCAAACTGTGACAAATTGTATATATTCACATTTTCAACAATATGAGATCATAATAAAGTTCGTATTAAATTATTGTATTTCTAAATGTAATATTATTTAAAGTATTCGAATAAAATGTATCGACGATCTGAAGAATGTCTAGGTTATTGGTAACGCTTAGAATTTTTTCGGAATGTCTGTATCTTGTTAAATGCTGAGTATTCGGAGTTCGAGTGGATTGTTGAGAGTATTGGTATGTTTGGTGGATAAGATGATTTGTGGTTATTATGTGTAACGAAAGCATTTTAGATTAGAAAAAAATTTGAGCTAATGAAAATGGTTAGGACTTTTTTAGAAGACTGTGTTTTGTCATGCGCCACGTGTGTGTGATTCGCGTTATATGTTAGAACGTGCCGATTGATTGATGGTTGCCGGTTAGTATTTGTGAACTGATTGATTTAATGTTTTCTTATGCCGTTTCAATGTTTAGGATCCAAATGATGTTTAATTATGGAATCCGAAGATTCAAAACTCTGTCCAACCGTCGAGGTTGCTCATTTAAAAATATATCAATTCGAATCATAGCGAATCAAAGAAAATCGATTGGTAACGGTTACGCATCTGCTGAAAAGATTGACTCAACTGCGCTGACCTAAAAAATGACTGCTCCAAATCCGAAACTAATATTTTCTCCCGGAAAATTCGACGATGAAAACTAAATTTTCAACATTTTCCACGCAATACGCAGGCTTCGACGAACAACGGCGATGTGTCATGAAAATTTTCGCCCTTTTCAAAGGTTTGGCATTGAAAACTTTCGTGAATCATCAGATTTGCGTGTCGCTATATATAAATTACACAATGGCATCTGAAACGAATGAACATCGAAATAAACATTTATGCTCATTAAATTATAAAATACATTAAACACGAGTACTACGCAGAAGTAAAAAAAGCGCCGTACGCGAAAAACGTCCCATTATCTGTCTCAATAATAGTTTTATTACAAACGAAAGTAATAAAAATATTTTTCTATATAGAAAATTTGGCAGCGCCGTCCGAATTCCGTTTCGATATAAATTCGAAACTCTATTAAGTTATTGCCAATGTAACAATAGCGACAATAAACATGACACACAAAGACGCAAATATACCAAACCGTACTCGAAGCCGATATACTGAAAAAAAAAGACAACCGAACGCCGAATTAAATCACCGAGTGTCAATCGAGCTCGTGCCGACATACTGAATCGAATACTCGAAATCCTTGCACACCGACGTGTTGCATTCGACAATGCAGAAATGTTAGCCGGCTGCCAATGAAGACAGACGTCCCGCAACATCACCGAGACGGCGTGCCTCATCACAGTTAGTCACAACACCCGAATTTAACCTACAACAATAATAAACGCACAAAAGGCTAACCCTGAAAGGGAAAAACGACCGGCCAACGTCCGAGAAAAGCTCGCGTGAGTCACTCGCGGTGCAGGGAGAGAGGTGCCCTTCCGGGAAATCTAAATGCGCCCGTTGTCGAGATTAACGACCCGATGGGATGTTCAACTCCCGTTACAAACGTCGGCTTCTATTATTAATTCCGCATCCGTTATTTCGGGTGCAACCGGAGGGCCGGACGGTGAACCGGAGAGAGACGAGCCTCGGCCGTTGCACATCGGCCATTTTCCGCCGAATTTTCCGGCCGGACGTTCGGGGATAAACACGAGTGATGCAACCTGGCTTAAGATCTGGTCGTTCAAAATGTCCGACTAGTGTGAGGTGTTGTTTATTGCTGGGTATTATGAAATTCGTTCGGATGGAAAAAGTTATTTTATTTTATTTACTTTTCGAACGTAAACAATGAGTGTGTAATGTGAAATGCTTACTTATGCAAATATAAACAATGCATTACAATGTATGACGCGTTTGAAATAGTCGACATATCCGATCGCGCACCTCGCGAAGTGTTATACGAGAGGAATCCGAGACCGTTTTGGCTACAATTAAAGCGACATCGACCATCAATCATTTCCGAGTGAATGCCAAGAATCTATTTTTTTTTTCCAACATGCCGCAACGTATTTTTAACCGCGCATTATGCAACTCGAAAGCCCGAATCCGCGAAAACTCAGCCGCCGACTTTATATGCGCGAACCGATCGATCATCTTCGCTTCGTTAGCGCGGAAAATTGACGTCGAACGCGAAAATGACGCTTTTCCGATTGAAAATCTCTGGCGCGCGTCCGCCGCCGATGCCGAATAATCTCGGGCCGAAAAAAGACGACCGGCCCGAGTGGAAAATAGAATCAAACGAGTCCGAAATCAAATAAAATAGAATGCGCGGAGTGTCCCGCCGTGACTCACGCGGCTCTGATCGATGGGACCGTCGTGTGCAGCAGCTGACGCGCCGTTTCGTCCGATTCCCGCGGGAAACAAAAAGGAGCGGGATAATGGTCCCGGATGACGAACGCTGGACTTTTCGGTGGCGATCAATCAGCCGGGCGTTCGTGGACGATGTTCTAAATGCGAATGTGCAGTGTGACTCGATGGCTGGATGCGATTAATCGGATCGTTTCGTGTAAATATTCCGTCGGGTTGAGCGTTTTCGAGGATGGTTTCGAAATTGTGTAATGGTGATGTAATCGAAATGTTGGAGGGGTCGGTTTTTAGTGATAATAGAAGTTAATGAGTGGTATGGTCTTTATCATGTAATGAGAAATAGTTTACAGTAATTAAAATTATCATGGGTTAATTTTCATTTATCACTATGTAATGGTTTGTATTGTCGTATAGTGAGGAAAAGTTTTCAATTTCATTTCCAGTTACATTTCGTTTATAATTATGTAATTGGGATACGATAAGAAAAATATGTTCAAACTTTCGTTGGTTTTTATAAAGGTCTTATCTTATAGTTATAGTAGAAGTTATACAAATTATATATATGATGAAGAATCGATAAATGAAAATATTGAATGCGCAAATTAATTTTATACAAATAAGCACATAGAGGATCTTTTAATAGGAATGCTCGAAATTTGTAAGGTTATAGCAGTTATGTTGTTAAAGTGACATCTGTTAAATTTGTTGTCAATTGTTTAGTGTACAGCAAATCAACATAGCGTTGAACAACGTGTACAAATGATCAAATTTTATTTTACATTTTTAAATCGAGCGTCTTTATTGAGAGTCCCTTTACTTCGTTCAATTTTTATAATAAAAAAAAATGACATAAACCAACCGAATGAAAACAGACACGACTAGAAATATCCATTTAATACTTCGCACTATAAAAAAAATTACAACGAAACAAACGACTATTGGCGACCGTCGGAAAAGCGCGCGAAAATGAAAAACCCATGTTTCTCGTCTGCGAACTGCCACTAAGCGACCGTATAAATAAGTATAAAGACCCCTTTGATCTTCGGCGAGTCACCCGAGTTTTTTTTTTATTTCCCGGCTTCTATGCTCGACGTTTTTTCAATTCGTTTTCGCGAAAGGATAGAAAATAGCCATCGGAAAATATGTAAGAGACGTCCAGCTAGTGAGTCACGGCGACGACAGAGATTCCCAGAACACATAACCAGACACAACCGAGAAAATCGAATTAAAAACAATAATAGAGGTTTTCTTAGAAGTCAAGGTTCAGCATTTATTACATACAACATTTTGAAATATGCCGTTTCTCAGAAGCGCAATATGGGAGTTGTCCGAGGGCGATATCTTCGAAGATCTCGCCGAGAGTGTAGTTTGAGAAACTACAGTCGATTCTAATTATACAGTGGTATACCCTCCCTCTTGCTCTTGTTAGTGAAAGTTCTAGGAATGCAACAACTAGAATAAACCGATCCCTCTCGCTGATTCATCGAACGGTGCGGTACAAAACAACACGCACATCTCTGACTCTTGTCCAAAGTGCTAAACGAGACTCGGGAGATTTTCAGGTCGCGACACTCGAAATATATCGGGAGAATTTTATAACGTTTCAAATGCAAATTCGTCACGGAAATCTCGAATAAAAAAAATGAAGATGAATAGCGTGGAAAATGCGTGGTTTGTGTATGTTTCGCGCCTTGGAAGATTTTCGAGCCCGTATATGCGTCTAATGATAAATAAACCGACGCGGAATAAATATAGACAAAACAACCATGAACCAGTTACAAACGCACGCCATGGGTTCGAACTTGATTCGAATCCAAATGAATATTTTACGACCATCAAAAAAATTATTATCGATCACTAAAAGTATTTAGAGTGGGATTTGATTGAATTTTTCGTTCATGGAGGCATTTATTGCAGTCGTAACGTGCGGATTATGAACGCGGAAAAAGGCTAAAACTGTTAAATATATAAATAAATATTCAAAGAATCAATCGATTGTTTGATATAAGTAATAGTCCAATCAAGATATAAAAATTTCAATATCTTCGAAAACGTTTACTCTATATTTATTATATCATGAATTTACGATCAGCCTTTACAAGCTCATAAATCTCGACACAGAAAAATAGAATCACTGTATTTTTTCTATTCGTTCCCCATCCCGAGAACGAACCGAAATTTGACTCATCGAATATTTAATACAGGACGATCGCATCTGGTCGTCGTCGGCGACTCAAAGTTACGAAAGAAAGCTATTTTCGAAAGTGAAGAATCAAACAGTTGCAGCAGATGACCGCCACAAAAAATATCACGAAAACCCCACAATCGAAATAGGACACAGATCATAACAACGTCATTCGTTACACGCGAAAAACACGTAACGGAGCTTCGCGTTGCGAATTTGCGCAACTCGTTACGGGTCGAACGCAACAAAAAAGCTGCGAGATTTTCGCACAATAAAATCGAGCTTCCGAGATTTTCGTGGCCCGCTAACGACGTCTGATCTTTATCATGTACGTCAATGAGGTTTCGAAACCGACGCTCGTAAATATATATACCGGGCCGCCGCTTTTCCGCGATTTTCCTCGCCCGTGTATATTTTAACTGTTCCAGTTAAATATGCGCGTTTATAATTCGAAAAAAAAAAAAACGTACAGATTGAAATTATAACTTATGAACACTTGACAAGCCGAAGAAATCTTGTAGATCATTTGTCGCGTAACATCGGGTAATAGTGCATGCACGAGCAGTACGTCATCAACATCTGACACCATCTTGATTTATCTACGTGGGAGATATACGAGAGATCCTCGTCCGAGAGCTAGCTGATCGTTTGCCAAACCAGATGGATTGATACGACAAACAGATAAACGTTAAGAGTTATTGGACACCACGTGTACAACGGCGTCTCGGACAACAACTAATAATTGGACATGAAACTAGCGTGGCGATCGAAATTTTTTCGGTTAGAAAAAATATATATATTTTAATTAATATCGAAAATACAAAACGAAGAAAAACATATTTTTTCCGAGAATTCGTTTCGGGACGTTCAAAAGAAAAATAATGACGAGTCAAAGTTGCAGTTTTATTGCGAAAGCTATAAAACGTTTCGTTAGCAGAGCGTTCGAGCGTATTTTTCGCACGGTGGACTTTTACAATCGAATAATTTGATTGTGCTTCAATTGCGGAGATCGTTGCCGACACACTATTATGAAATGATAAACACGTGTTTATGTGTTATATTATTTTTTTTCTGGGCTTTATTTATTGGCTGTCGACGACAGGTATACACGTGAGCTCACAAACGAGCGATACGCGAAAATCATCCCGAGATCAAACGGAACCATAATTATCTGCCATTCAGAGAAATACGCACGAATAAAATTCGAACACGTCGAAAGCTCCGTTTTTTATACGTTGCAAATAATTATAACGAAGGTCTCGAGGTTTCCCGTGAACGTAGAAATAACGAGAATGAAGTTGTGTATACTTTAAAGCCGTGTAAACATTTTTTTTCGCTCGATAGAAATCGTTCGCCGACCGTGAAAATAACTCTTTCCGGAAAACTCTCAGATTTTCATAATGAAATTGTTTAAGACAGATCTATTATTTATGATATATAAAAATAAAATGTACATTGAACCGATGAAAAAAATCATAACAATAATACATATGTTTCTAAAAACAACAAAATCTATATTCATTTAAAAAAAATTATAAAACTCACTCATACTGGTGTCATCTCGATGATTCTTCGACACGTGTCGCTCATGAGTGATCTTTATATTGATCATAAATAAATCCCGAATTTCCTTCAGACCCAAACCGAACTCTTTCAAATGCGACGATCAAATCCAAATCCAATTTACGCCCAATCCACGATCCTTACAACAACAATCGATGCATCGAGGACGACAACCAATCTCGTCCGCAGTACAAAGGATACTGGCCGATGCACCCAGACTGCACGGCGTTTTCCCTACCAGATGCACGTATAAATAAACGCATATGCGTTTCTCGCTCGAAAAACAATCCGAATCTAAACGCATCGGATCGGTTCTATTTCGACGTCAAACGACGGGAATAAGCGCGAGACGCAGATGCAACGTGCAATGGCCGCGTCCTCGTGAAGGAACATGCAATTTCGATTAATCGATCGATCGGTTATGGGTTAGTTGTGATGGCGTCATAGACGAAGAGAAGATACCGAAGAGAAGACGATGTGTTCTGTTCGTGATTTCCGTGCGAGTGTTATTGCCGGTTTCATTAGCGACGATCATTGCTTTTGGCATCGCGAGGAAGTCGAAATAATCTCGCGTGGAAAACAACGATTGTACACAAATTGAATGCGAGAGTAAATAATTTGTTTTTAAAAAGACAATTTGTCAACTGTGACTCAACACTTCAGCGCGCTGAAAACGAAATCAATTGTGGTCGGTTCGGAAAATTTGTGCGCGAGAACGTTTTTAACGATTTGATCGATTTATTAAGTAGATTAATGTCGGTACAATCAAACTTAACAACACATTACTTTTTGGAAATTTATCGTTTTTTTTTTTAGTGTGAATATATAAATACAAACGTTCGCGATGACGAAAACGATAAATTATATCAAATATATGTGGAATGCAGCGTTGATTCAGCGTCTTCGCAAAAATGAATCACGTTTCGAACGATTTTAATATTGAAACATAATTCTATATTATGATTCCTGGTGTAATTAAATCAGTCATCACAATGAAACAATATATTTGATACACACATAAATAAATTACTAATTTATCAGCAGGCAAACTATACACAAACATGGAATGAAGATGTAATCATAATATGCGTTGCAGATATCTCTTGAACACATCAATCAAAGAGGATGACTAATATGTTTATACGAAATGAAAATAATCAACATGACGGCCTTTTCGTCCTTAGATGACCTTTTTTCACACGTGCCAGTGTCTCAATCTGACAACAGTAAAGAGAACAGTACGTGGGCCGTTTATTATTATTGATGTAGTGATCTAGAGCGAAATATATTGTAAATTTTAATTTGAACTAGCGATGAAAATACTATTTAATATGTCGGGGCTCTTGGCAGACGAATACAGCTCATAAGGGGGACTTTTAGATAGAAATCGGTGTATTTGGAATGCCCAGAAATACAACAGTTGTATCCTAAAAATGGACTTTGATAAAACGATATAATTTACATTTTGATTCGATCCAATGACGATTCAACCCCCGCATCGCTCATCAAAACAATAGATTGCAACACTATGAACTAATTTTGTAAGATGTGTCATTTTAAATTGACGCCTCCGACTTTTAAGGAGATGCCTATATCGAGGATCCTCTACGATAAATAAAGGTCATTTAATTTGGAAACGTGCGAAATTAAAAAAAAAGCACAATCAAATTATGTAATTGATTCGAATGAATCATCGATACGTTGAATACGATCGTAGATAAGAACAGAAAAGTCGAGCGTACAAAACGGACCGAACGCGCTTGCCCATTTCGCAGATAACGCGCGCGAAAATTATACAACGCGTCTATTTATTTATTCAATAATGGACGACACACCTCGAAATAGTCGGGGATAAAATTCAGAAGCGAAAACTGTGCAGCTGCAGTGTCGCAGGCCGTTTTGCGTCATCGCCGTCATTGAGCGGCGCGGATGAAAGGGGAGCCATCGCCGTTAAGAATATGGCCTCTGGTCGTCGTCACGATCGATCGTAAGCTGGACGGACGGATAAACGGTGTCTGGGATCCGAGAAAAATAGAGGAATAGTTTGATTTACAGTTCAATGTCGATGAAGATCTTTTTTCGTCATCGGGACGAACGGCGGATGGCCGACCCGGCTGGCCGGCGGCCATCGTCGGCCAATCCAATAAAAATAAATGTTAATAATGCGAAATTGACGACAGTTTATGATACCTCCGATTTCGAATGATGGTGCATCGCGAAAACTGAACTCTGAATTTTTTATTGCAAAAATAGCTGATATGGTGAACTTTGTATTGCCTACGATCGCTGTTCGTTGGTCTCGCTAAAACTAAGCTGACCATACGTCCCGTTTTTGTCGAGTCTTGCATTCGTCCCGTCGTTTTCGCATATATAAGAAGATCTGTCGTCAACAAACGATAGATCTTCGACTCTAAATACTGGATTTTTTTTCATCTTAAAATAGCGCCCGTTGTCCCGTTGGCTTGTTGTTCCCGTTGTCTTTACGCGTTCTGCACACACTGTACCGTTTGTAATTTTGTCATAATAATTACAATCGGCGGCGTGGCGGTGTATTTTCTCATACAAAATTACTTATATTATTTTATAGCTTTCCTATAAGAATATCCCTATTATTTTTCTTTGTAAACCACCTATTAGTTAAAGCGAACAAAACAAAAAAATAAATAACCAAATCGGTCAAGCGGTTTTCGAGTTTTAGCGCGTCACCAAACCGCGATTCAATATATATAATATAATAATATAGGCAAAAGTCGCTTACCGCCCATGAACGTATTAACCTCCCAAGCGGTGAAATGCGTTTATACACGTACATGCACCTATACTTATTTGCAGTTTGACGGTCGGTCGTATGAAACTTTTTGTTCAGGTAACGAACCAGTATCATTAGAGTATTCAACACCACGATCAATCCATTAACACAAAACCCAATTTCATTCATTAGGAAAGGTTAGGTTAGGATGGGTTCTATTTCGTATAGAAATAACAACTGACGTTTAACGTCAAAACTAGGATGCGAATGTGTGCGTGAATGCAGGGTACCAACTTAAAACTGGATTTGTATATATATGCGTCTCACCGCTTGGCAGGTTGGTACGTTCATGGGCGGTAAGCGACTTTTACCATAATATAATATATAGATAGATTACAGATTTCCAGAAAACGGAAGATATTTTCGAAAAAATGAGGAGGTGGTTTCCTCGCCGCATCCTTCGCAGGAGTCCCGAGTGTTTTATAATCTCATCGGGATGTTTTTATTTTTGTTTACGAAACGGCCTGGACGTTATTTCGGTTGACACAATCGTCATGGCGGGCGGACGTTTACAGGTGGAGCGGACGGGGGCCTCGACTTTATCCGCGATTGCCAAAAAAATGTATAAATAAATAGCGAAACTAGCGTAGATGTATTACATTATGATTTCGGACTTCCCGCCGAACAGTTGTAGCGTCTCAATACTGTCTCTCTCTCCAGACGAAAGCAATTGGCGAAATTACCCATGGAAAAGTTAAATTTTTGTTCGAAAATGTCAACGTTTCGAAGATCGGTTGAGCGTGTCGAATCGGCGCGTTCGACTGGGATGCACGAAAAAATGTATGTGTCACAGTTCAAGTGTAAACTTTTGTTTGTTTACACCCATACTAGTTTGGGTATACCCAAACTATCGATT
>JAOXNN020000071.1:137680-153146 GCA_028571205.2 Hydropsyche betteni | reverse complement strand
ACTAGTTTGGGTATACCCAAACTATCGATTTTAGTTTGAATGTCAACTGTCAAATTTTACCTACACATAATTGCGTCTAAACTAATAAGAGACGTCATAAGTATCACGCTTGTGTTAGCGTTTTAGTTTGAGTTGTGAAAACGTGTTCAAAACAATGACACGACGAGTAGACACTACACATATTTCTCGATCATTAATTGACATACCAATTTCCACCTTATTGATATTTGGCATAAGAGCGTTATTTGAGTGCAAAAAACTTAAATTGTCGTACCACATTAACAATTGGACTAGAGCTGTCACAAGGCGTATAAACAGACTAGTTTGTTCGTGCACAAACGAAGTAAACACTCAAATTGTAACATATGCACCTTCATAAAATTTACTGAGTCGAGTAAATTGGACATTGTAGATACGGATACTATTAGTGGATAGTTTATTCGGGAAGATTTAGAAAATTGACGATAACATGCGGTAGGTGATGACGGCGACAAATGACGACAACGAGACATGCGCGAGCTTCGAGTGCATTTCCAAGAAATGCAATTTCGACTAATGCATTTATTACGGTGATCTCGTGTAGCTTGTCGACAGAATTAAAAATTATTTCAACGTCGTAGTCGCGACAAGGGATGTACATTACTAGCTGTACCAATGGATAAGTATTGTATATACATCCGGGTATTCTTCGCAATATTATAATTATTAAACTAGAGCTTGAATGAAATTATTATTGTGTTTCTCTCATTTCTTTTCAATTAAATCACAAAAAAATTTAAATATAAGTAAAAAAATTGTAATTTTAGTCAATTGAATTATACATAAGTCAATAAAAAATACATAGAACCAATTTTATATTAACAACGTGTATACTGGAAAAATACTTTTCTTCAACAAAACTTCAAATTTAAATTAAATTATTTGTAATTTCAGTTTTATGTGAGAGTAAAAAATACATTTAAAAAAAATATCACTCATTTCTATTGATACAATTATCATTTTTTTCTAAACACATGCGCATCAAAACTTTTGCATAACATTCATTGACACTACTGCTGTTCTGGCTCAATCCTTGGCATTTTGTATTGAAATAGAGCGAGCGATGAAATCCGAAATTATTTATAAATCGCAAAAAGATCGGTTCGATATTTGAAAAATATATTCAGTAACGATAAACATCAACATTATTTTATTCATGTTCAAATGTAATAATCTATGAAAATTTATAGCGACATCTATAAGATAAGTGAAAAGCAGTTTTGAAGTTTTCATCAACATTAAATGTTTATCATTACATAACATATTTCATGAATTTAAATTAACTACTTACTTTTCATGTGCTGCTTCATCAGTTTGTCGAAACCTGGAGTGTTTCTAAGTTCCAATGATTCGCCATGAATGTCATCATCTTCATCATAATCATCAAAACCAGCTTTCAATTCCCAAGCGTCCTGTCAACAACATTTACCATTAATAAAAAATGTACTTGAAAAAAATATAATAAAACGAAAACTTGAACAAACAAATCATTGTTAGAACACAATAGGATGTTATGTTATCTATTTACAACAAAATGCATATTAAATTGATTCATTGAAATTAAAAATTGTTAAATAATAAAAGAAAATCTCTTACCAAAATGCTGAAATAATGCAAAATAAAATAACAAATGTGCTCTGATGATGAATTAATGTACATAAAATATTAACGAAACATAAATAATTCGACTTCATGAAGTTACATTTCTTTACGATTCTTTTACTTCCAATTTAACTTGATAATAATAAATTTCAAAGCAATAAATAATTAAACTTCATAAATCTATGGGAAAATATTTCAAGTTAGTGTCTACTCAATAGCACAATGCTTACCAAGATGCTGAAAGGGTAAAATTATGTTAAGTTTTTTTCTACTGTTACATACATTAGCTATATATTAATTATATGATAAATATTTTATTTACAACATCAACTTCAATATCAATATATTTTGTTTTGATGAATATATGGAATACACAAAAGTGCATTAGAATTTTTATCAGTACTATAAATAAATATATTTTCATTTTTTCTTACAATCAATACATGTCTAACTTGTCTAATTGGAAAATAAGTATGATATTTTTCAGATTAAAAATGTTCATTTGAAATATTCTAAGATCTATTAAGATCTCTAAATTTCGTAAAAATATCATCCCTTTTTGTTAAAAATTGATATTGAATTAAATAACTCATGCAATTTTATGCATGAGTATTGTGCAAACACACATACATATAGTGTGTTAAATATTTCACATAAAACGGTGTGCATTCTCAAAAACATTTATTTGCAAGCTCCAGTTTGCAAACTATTTTATTTTATTTAACTATAATACTATTTAAAATAATACATTGGGGCTATTTAGAATTAAGCTAAATTAATTAAACTAATTGATACAATTTGTACACTTACTGGATCAACATCAATTTGTAGAGGCATCCCCAGTTGCGAATTCTGAACTGGTAATAAGCGACCACGTAGCTCCTCGTGAATGTTGCCGTTTGAAAAATCTTGATTGGACATACCATATAACATTTTTCTATCTTGACTTTGATCATTCTGATTATTATTCCAATTGTCTTGATTCTGAGGATGAGAGTAATTGTTAAAGTTAGGAGAAAGTGTATTTCTCTTCGAAGATTTACTACTACTTTCATTATCATGATCCCAATATGTTTCAATATCTGCATGTCTAGGATTCATATTTCCAACATTGTAATTCATCATAGGAGATCGCCTAGGTGAATTACTATCACTAAAATAATTGGGACTTCTGCTTAAAAACCTAGGATCCTGTAAAGTACTCTGCGGAGTACTCCCACCAGATCTATTTTGATTAATTGAAGGTTTATTCGATAGTAAAAAATTAGGTACATTTTGGGGTTGTTGAGCAGGGCTTTGATGTCTAACACCATCCTCCACATCAGAAGGTGAAGATTTTCTCAGCGTATTTTGAAAATTATTAAATAATCTAAAAGGGCTTTTAATTGAACCCTTTATATTATTTGGTGGTGTTCCAGTTAACGGACTAAACTGTTGTGGAGATTGACATTGATTATTTTTAAATTGTGCAGGAATTTGTACTTGTCCAATTCTATTTGAATTAACTGCAATATTAGGAGATTTTTGCTGAGGCAATGCTGCTATGCTTAACGGTCTTGATGGAGCACTTGGCGATATACTGTTTTGCAATTTATTAATTTGAGTTCCTACAAAACTGTGTGGTCTAACTCGTGATCGTACATTCGTATTCCTTCTAGAAACTGAAGACAGGTCAGACTGGGCGCTATTTTGTGTGTCCATCGTAGAGTACTGTCTTGAATCATCGAAGGAGTATTCGTAGTCAAGAGTGTCTTCTTCCATCTCATTTTCTTCATCCATGTCATTCAAATAATTGCTTTCGTATATGATGGGTTTATCAGCTCCAGGAAAAAATTCACAAAGCACATTCATAATTTCAGCTACCTATAAATATTTTAAATAATGTATAAAAAAAATTAAAACAGGTTTCTTTCGCGAGTTAAACATGATATTTTACCTTATGCATACTAGGTCGATCTGCAGGATCTTTGAGCCAGCATTGTGTCATCAATTTTTCTATTGGAGGAGGGCAGTTTTCCAAAAGTGGTGGACGCACACCTAAGATTTTTTCAATATTATTGTATTACAATATTTAATATTTTATTATAATATTTTGACTAAATTTAATCAGCAAATCGCATAATTTATATAACTTATTCAACTACAAATCTCAAAATTAAATAATTTTAGATAGATAAACTTCAAATGTGTAAATAAATACCTGTGTGAACTGCCCACATAATTCTATATGTTGACCAATCAGGTTCATCAAACGGTTTTCTTCTAGACAAAACTTCCCAAAGAATTATACCCCATGAAAATACGTCACATTTTTCAGTATATGAGGACGTTTCAAATACCTTTAAAGTTATCACTCGAATTATAAAAAAAACTATTGTAAAAATAAATATAAAACTAATAATAATATATACCTCAGGTGCCATCCATGCTGCACTTCCTTTATTGTTAGTCATTTGAGTTTGTTTATCAGCAGCTGTGCCAAAATCACATATTTTAAGTCTAAGGCCTCCTTTTTCGAGTAAAAGATTTGGTGGTTTTAAATCTCTGTGTATAAGTGGCTTCGGTTGCATTGCATGTAAATATGCAACGCCCTGTGTCAATAAATGAAACTTTTTTATAACAATTTTGTTGAATATACATAAACAAATATCAATTCACTAACTTCAGCACACTGTCTAGCCCAGCTCATCGCATGGGCTGCTTGGTATGTCGGTTTAGGATTGCAGTGGAGCACATTATAAAGTGATCCACCTTCTGCAAACTCCATAACAAGACAAAAATTAGCGACCTTTGTACAAACGCCATAGAGCTTGATTATATTTGGATGAGAGACTCTTGACAACTGTATAGCTTCTTTGATAAAAGCTTTCCGTTCTGCTTCAGAATCTATGTGTTTGACGGCAACATAAGTTCCGTTCCAATGTGCTTTCCACACTATACCAAATGTACCCTTTCCAACAACCTGTAAGAATAAATTTACTTTTTAGAAAAATTCATGGATATTACGTCAAATTGGCAAATATACATAGAAGAGTAAAAGCAACTTTTTCATTATTAAAGTGATCGAATTTTAAGAATTTTCTTATAAAAATAAGTATAGTGGAAATTATTTAACATGAAAACGTCTAATGAGAAAAATCAATTAACAAGAAATAATACTGCGATTCTGAGAAAATATTATGTATTGTATTTTCGTCCCTTCAGTTTCATGTTAAACATATACTACTGTACTGTAATTTAGAAATATTTCATTTTGAAAGATGATACCCAATAATTGTTTTGCAGTTTTTTAACTTCACAATCAAATCTTTCAGATTTAAATAAGTACTAGATGTATGTTTGACATATTAAAAGTCAATTGTTTGACTTCACAATAATAATGTTAACATAAGATTATCTTTGAAGAAAAATAAAGCATGAAAATATAAATTGAATCGAATTGATAAGTATAACTACATATTTTAAATGTAACGTGTTTTTGATTTATGAATGAAAGTTTATTTTGAGAACTTTGCAACAAAAAAAGTTTTGGCAAAATGTTATGTTGTACAAAGTATACAATCTAGTATTAATTTATCTAGTTTTCCTGTACGTACGTCTTGTTCACTATAACATTTCTAATCACACAAATCCAATCGCATCAATCTCCCAAAGCACCACTGCATTCGAACACACCTGACCTATCCCACACCGGTTATATTCCAACACAATTCTCACAAGTATAAATCACAGCTGTCAAAATGGAGACGGAGAGGTTATGTTTCAACATAACTGACCACCAGACAAATCAACTCCAACACATCCAAACACCAATTTCTCACACAAATCGGAGACTGGAACCAATTCGCGACCCGGAACGGAACCGCGGCCAGCCCGACGTCAACGTGACAGCAGACATTTGACAAACGGATTGACAAACGTCAAACGTCGGAGGCTGTGCCCGCGGACAGGGTTGCGCCCCCCAAACGCGGGGGCCCCTCCGACGACGAAGAAAACGACGAAACGACGTACGTTGATGTTGTGTATGTCGTCGTAGTCGATCTGCTCGATGGCGGAGGGCAGTCGGTCGGTGAAGTGGGGCGCTGGGGGCGCGGGGGCGGAGTCGGCGGGGGGCTCAGGCGCCGCCATGGGCGCTGCGCATCGTCACGCCGGCCGCCGCCCGCTCCGCTCAAATATAGCACCGCACAGCATACCAATACCACACGAGTAGTGGACGGGCGCACGCCACACGCTCGCCAGAACGCCCGACTTATGTTCCTTCACTACTGCCATCTAGCGGGGGAACCGGATCATTATAATTATTTTTATTCATTTTGAGTGTTGGGTTGTTAGCGACCTCGGCAATCGTTTATTTTGGATGCTTAAATTGTTTTTTGAAATTTTGTACAGTAATACCCCGTATAACGACCCCTCCTTATAACGTCTGCGGCGTCCCCGCTATAACGTCATTTTTTTCAAATGCGTTTGAATTCTGATTTTTTAATTTTTTTTCAAATGTATTTGAAAAAACAATTAACTCGTAAAAATATTCATAAAAAAAAGAAAAATAAAAATGTTTCATTTATTGATTTCATAAATTCCCCCCTATAACGTCGAACCTATTTTGTTATTATAGGGGGATTGCTAAACTTTATCATGAATTAAAATGCATGATAATGTATCATTTGAGTGGTTTTAATTATTAAGCTGGTTGCTCTGTAAATATTCACATAGAAACAGTTATTCTAACGTTTGTTCCTATACCTTTGGATATAGAATACCTTTTCGACTACGCTTCTATCTTTTGTTTTTCTTTTTGATTTACTCTGACTTCGGCTTTTATTACAAACTCCCAAACTAAAATGCTAGGAGGTCAACGAGGTGCGACAAAGATCGTTGATCATGTGTATTATAAGCGTTTCAATTGAAATTCTTGATGTATTTCATGTGTAATTCACGTATTATACGGTGGGTTATGGTTTTAGCGTCCTGCAGTGTGTAAAGTTGATCATAATTAATATATCTCGTCGTTCTTATAATCAAATCCATCTCATTGTCAGATTAGTTTAATTTTCAGTTAAATTATAAATTTATGTAGCTAGATGCCAGAGATTTTCTTTTCTTATGTAGTTTAAATTTCAATTGAAGGTATAACCGTCGTCAAAACTTATCGTCCCTTTGATATTTGGTACACATTTGAGATTAGAATTTTTTTCTGTTGAATATAATATCACTAGATAGCGGCAAAGTGAAAATTAGTAGTGACTTTTGTGTTTTAGTCATGGGTGGCGAAAACGTCGAAAGATTTACAGATTCTTAATCGCATTGGCGAAACTGACAAGTGACGTTTCAACTGTCATCTGCAATGTTGACAGTCAATTTGAATATGAAATATGAAAAGTTTTTGTTTTTTTGAAATGGCTATAGAGTGACTCGAATTAGATGTATTTTATAAGTTGTTGACAATTTTCAGTAATATTTAACAAAAAAAAAAACAAGCATAGGTACTTATTATGTGTCAAACCAAAAAAATCCTCTATAAAGTACCGTTTGGGGAAGACTGCCCCTCGTCTTTTTACCGCTTTTCTGTCTCTACATGAAATGTTAATGAAACACATTAAAAAGGAAGGGTACAGCAAAATATTTTATTCATTTTCACTTTTTAATACATACATTCTTTGAAAGAAGAAAACATTACGAATAATTATAGTATTTTAACACATTTTATTTATTTAGTGCATAGTAAATGTATTATTACAGTTCATACATCATTTTTAATTATTCTAAACTAATTCCATTTTACATATCTTTTTTAAAGATCGTCAATCTTTTACACTAACAATTGTTTCATTTTCCATTCCTCTTTGCAATATTAAAATTCAAATGCGTATTATAATGAATATAATAATAATAATAATAAAATGTATTATTTCGTAAGTTCAATAGGTTTAAGATGAATAAATACTATATTCACGTTATATGTGGATAATATATAAATTTTCATTTATCTAATATCTGACAAAAATATTTATTTATTTTGAATACATAAAGTTTTCTTTAATATGTAAACAATAAAATGGAACTATATCGATATGTAATATTACGCAATTATCCTATTATAGCCATGTATACGAGAGATTTTCGTCTTTTTTTTATTATTTTATAACATTAAATTACACAATGAAATGTAAGACATCGATATGAACATGGAAATTGATAAATTTACTTTCGACACATTCCTACGTACTGTTTAAAGTACCATACGACGAACGAGAGGATACCCCTGATCCCTCGCGCCCTGAGAAGCCTTCAGCAGTTCGCTCAAAGAGTAAAGGTCCTCGCGAGGCTTGTAAGACTTCTGCGAATACAAATATTGATTTGGATCAGACCGCTTCTTGGCTACCATAAAACGCTTCGAGTATCTTCCAGATCCGAATCCAGCCCATGGCCTTTTGCGACGCATGCTTTCCAAATGTTGAAGATAATTGGACTCAGCATCGGTCATGTATTCGGGGTAGTTTGGGGAATACCTGAAATGAGAGGGCTTATCCCCGTATAATGAATTCAGATCGTAATAATTGGAATATCGGCCTGATGGTATGACCGGCTCGTCCATCCATTTGTCTTCCATGTCCGAGGAATCAACAGAATCTTCATAAGGTTCGGCTTGGCTGTAATAGGACGATGGACTATAATAAGGTGATGCCTCTTTGTTGTGTCTCTGCTGGGCATCCCAGAGCGATAAAAGTGTCAAGATATCTTCGGATCTCATTCCCGTGTCCCGTTTCATCCTGTTCAGTGCTGAATATCTGAAAAAAGGGTCGTCGCATGTTTCAGGAGGGTCGCTCATGAATATTTGATCGTTTATGTATTATATAAAATTTTGTTTTTATTGGGTTCTTATGAATATGAAATCGGGTTCGTTTACATGGAAACGTGTTTGAGCTCCGACATAATTTTAAGCTATGTCGGGATAAACATTTTATTTATTCAGAAGCATGAGAAAATGTACGCGATTTTCATAATATGAGAAATTTTATTTCGAAAGCTCGCATATTTCAGAATAACATTTCTAAAAAAAAATATTTTTTAAGTTTATTTAGTTTTTTTGAATTATATCAGTGAATAAGCTTCGAAACTTTTCGATCCACGCTCAAATAATGAAGAAAACTCATATAAATTCCATTGACGATTTTTATCAAAGAAAAAAAAGAAAGTTCAATATTTTTTTTATAAATTTATTAAAAAAATAACCTTGTTCCTCTTTTATTGACTCTAGAATCGCCTGATGACAAAGTTGTCCTCAAAGATGGCTGTTCAGCCCTTTTCCTCCTATTGGGTTGTCTCCCCATTGAAGGTGGCTCACCATAATATTCAGCCCTCATCAAAATATGTTGCATAGTGCCAGACTTAGGATTCTGTTCTATTTTATCCTCATTTGCTGGTATTGGTTGCCCATCGTATCCATCAGACGCTAAATAAAACAAATATAATTCCACAAAAATAATTTTCAGACGATTGAAACCACGAAATACTTAATGAATGTCATGAGCAGGTTTCGTTACGTGATTATTGAAACCCACACATTCGCGTCAATTTCAGAAGAATGTTACGTGAAAATGTACTTGAAATATGCCGTGGGTGCATGTTGTATTATATAAATGCATCTACGCAAAAGTTCAGACGATTATATAAATATTTATTCCTGGAAGTTGCGGAGTTTTCAGAAAAGCGGTATTAATTTAACTTTGACTTGAAAGTTTTCTCGTTATATTCACACGCCAGTTCGGGCGTATAAATTCAATGTCGTTAACTAGAGTTTTCCAGAGCGGAAAAATAATGAGAAAAATTGAATAAGGGCTGAGATTTTGTGCGATTTATATAATACACCTATACACAAATCGAAAGGTTATTTTTCATCATTTTATACAAAACATGAATTTGTACAGCAAAAATATTGAGATTTATTAAAACAGTTTCCGTTTTATTAATATGGAAATATTTTTTATGAAAATGCTAAATTACTTTATAATTTATGAACTGTTTATATTGTTTTGTATTTTCAGAGAGATGACGCAATTTCTTTGACTAAAAGCTCAACGGTAAAGTGTGAAAATCGTAAAATTTGCATAAAAACACAACATTTATTTCCTTCGTTGTACTTAAATTGCTCCTCGTTGAATCTTAACGAGTTAGTTATTCAAATCTGAGTTGTTTAAGAGTCAAACGCTGCTTATATATATTAACAACATGTACATAGGAAAAAGTAAAGCCTTCGCCTTATAAATAGAAAGCTTTTAAGTGAAATATTCGCTTAATGCAATAGTATTCCGTATCATTTTCAAACAAGGCTTAAAAGCTTTCTAAGTAACTATACATAGAAACTGTATATGAAAAAAAATAAATTGAATCAATTTAAAAAAAAGAAAACGACTCACAGTCATCACTCAAAGCCATCGGATAGGGTTCCAAATCATTTTTATCACTTTTGTTTAAAAATAGGGATTGCGAATCGTCTTTTGCTTGATCCCAATTTTCTGGCAAATCAACCGATATTTCAGAAGGTGCTAGTGTTGTTCGAGAATCAGAACGATTTTCATCCAAGTCATCTAGGTCTGAAAATTTTCATGAATCTATATCTCCCAAATTTTTTATTAAAAAAAAAAAATTTGATTATTTTTTTAATTTTTTTTCAAAAAAAGAAAAACACGATTATAATACGATTGCTTACGAATCGAAAAAATACTTTTTCCAATACAAAATTGGATTTTAAAAGAGTGGATATAAATAGATAATCTATCGATTTTTCCGAAAACAAAACTAAAAAAAAAAAAACAAACACAAAACAACAGTAAATACACGAATAATACAAAAGGGCGGTATCGAACGCGCAAATTCCCACGAAAACACGCCTCACCTTTATTCCCATGGGCCGCATTCTCTCCAGGAGGCTTCGGGGCACCGCTGACGAGGGCCAGGGTCGAACAGATGACCCACAGTATATGGTGGAACCTCATTGTGGACGATTTCCAGCCGAACACCCCTTGTTTCGGAGGCGTCGCGTCGCCGTCTGCGTTACAGGTTGCAGATACGCTCCAGGGAAAGCAACAATGTCCAGAAATAGAAATTTCACCAACACAGGGGTGTCGCGTTGTGTGCGGTCGCGAATAAATTTGTTTTCGGGGCTGTGTGGGTGAAGGCTTTCGTGGAAAAGCGGGCGTTCGTCCCGCTCTGGCCCGTGTTCGGAGGGGGCTAGGGAAAGGGATGGCTTTTCCGATGTGGACCGTCGATATGTACGGCGCATGCGCAAATTTTCCTGTCTGCGCGGGCTTTTCACTGGTGATGTTTCGGGAAATTTATTGCTGTTGTGTTGTAATGTGAATTTTTATGTACGTTTAGGTTTTTGTTGTAAAATATAAACGAAGTAATCGAGTGTTTATCTTTATTTTGTTTTTGAATGAAAAATCATAGAGATAAAGATATTATTGTTACTCGTTGTGATAAGGAAATTTATAACAGTTTTTCGAAGAAAAAAATATAAATGTAACAGGTTTCAATGATGATTTATTTAATTTTTTTTTTAAAGTTTTATTTTAAAACGATACATCAAACTTGAATGATTTCTTCAGTAGATAACCAAAATGATATTTGCAAATGTTGTTGATTTTTCGAATATTCAATAAGTTTTTAACGATTTTAAAAACAGATTTAATTTTTTAAAATACTTAATTGAAATACATACTTGAAAAAGTTTTATGAGGTTTCCATACATTTGCCCAAATGACAAAAGAACACACCAACAGTAAAGTACATGACACTAAAACACGGTATGAAAAAAATTCCGCGAACATTTTTGAAATAGTTCATTTAATCAATCGTTCCAAAACGTGTCGTGTGTTCTATCATAGCTAACATTTTTTTTTTGAAATAAAAACAATTATTATATTGTTTATTTAAAAATACGTCATGTTGTTTTGATTATGTCAAATAATAATTTTATAAATATGAATGCGTTTGGTCAATAAATAATTTTGTAAATATAAATGGTCAGAATTTAAATACGATTTTGGTCAGAGTTTTTATCCCATTTTTCAGAATTTATTTGATATTGGTCAGAATTTTAATCAAAAAGGTCAAAATAAATATTGAATGGTCAGAATTTTAACTGGGTTTGTCAGAATTTATATTAAATGGCCAGAATAACATTATGAACCCAAATCTAACATAACCTATTCCGACCGATTCTTTATTAAATTATGACCATTAATTATTTTATTCTGACAATTAATTATTTATTCTGACAATTCATTATTTTATTCTGACCTTTTTGATTGAAATTCTGACTAAAATATTCTTACCAAAATATTCTGACCAAAACATGATTAAAATTCTGACCATTTAATTTTTTTCCAATATAAATGTGTTTTTAGACATGGACGTTATTCTTAGTGTTATATCTAAGCGTACTGCCGCGGCGACCGGGAATCCAGCTGTCAACGCTCGTGTCACTTTTCGAGTGCCGCGACGATGGCTGTAGTCATTGAAACGACTCTGGGCGACCTCACCGTGGACCTTTTCGTGGATCAAAGGCCGCAGACATGTCTCAATTTCCTAAAGCTTTGTAAAATGAAGTATTACAACTATAACCTTTTCCACACGATCCAGCATGGCTTCATCGCACAGACCGGAGATCCGACCGGGCAAGGTGACGGTGGTCAATCCATTTGGGGCATTTTAAAAGGTCCCGACAAAAAGTATTTCCGCGGCGAGACCAATCCCAAGATCAAACACGACCAACCCGGGACGCTTTCCATGGTCACTACTGACGACGGGATGGTGGCTTCTCAATTCTTTTTTACACTCAGTCCCACTCTGGATTCACTCGATGGTCGACATTGTGTTATTGGTCAAGTTACTGAAGGTCATGAAACTCTCAGACTTATTAACGAAACTATATGCGATTCCGGGCATAGGCCGTATCAAGATGTTCGGATTACACACACTGTTATACTTGAAGATCCTTTCGATGATCCTAGTGATTTCAGGGAGCCTTCTCGATCTCCTTCTCCTTCAGCCGAAAGATTGGCCGGTGGACGTATTGCTCCAGACGAGGAAATCGATGAAACTAAAGGAAAAACTGAAGAAGAAATTCAAGAAATGGTTCAAGAAAGAGAAGCTAAAGCTCGTGCGACTATACTTGAAATTGTGGGAGATCTGCCCGATGCTGAAATGGCTCCGCCAGAAAATGTATTGTTTGTATGTAAATTAAATCCTGTCACGAACGATGATGACTTAGAGATAATATTTAGTCGATTTGGAAAAATTAAAAGTTGTGAAGTTATTAGAGATAGGAAATCTGGGGATTCTTTACAATATGCATTTATTGAATTTGAGGACAAAAAATCGTGTGAAGATGCTTATTTCAAAATGGACAATGTACTAATAGATGATAGACGGATTCATGTTGATTTTTCACAGTCGGTTTCTCAATTGAAATGGCGAGGAAAAGGTAAGGGAGTGATTCACATTAAAAATGAAAATGACTCAAATCAAGAAAATGACATTAAAATTAACAAAGACTTTTCCATCAAAAGACATTTTTCAAATGATAGAGAAAGAAAAATAGATAATAATAATCATAATAATTCTAGAAAAAGGCATGATTACAGA
Source organism: Hydropsyche betteni (assembly GCA_028571205.2). Lineage (NCBI taxonomy): Eukaryota > Metazoa > Arthropoda > Insecta > Trichoptera > Hydropsychidae > Hydropsyche > Hydropsyche betteni. The sequence goes on along the minus strand of JAOXNN020000071.1, from coordinate 139,856 downwards.
GAAAATAGGCAACCTAGAGATAATTATAGAGAAGATAATAGACATAACAAATATGATGATAGAAGAAATCAATTTGGCAGAAGAGATCCAAGATATGATACTTCTAGGAACGAATATAAATCTCATGAAAGAAGATCTAGTCCTCACGATCAGAGACACCGAGAGAGGTCTCCTGATCAAACGAGATACAGAGACAGAAGAGAAGATAGATCTTTAGATAAACCCAGAAATCGTCCATATGATAATAACCACAAAAACAATTCCAATTATCGAGCTAGATCTCCCGATAGACGTAGAAACGTTTCCCCTGATAGAAGACATGATAGATCATATGAAAAAGTCAGAAATAGAACTCCGGACAAATACAAAGAAAAAGAAGGAAGTCATAGAAATGAAAAATATATGGAGAGTAAAACTAAGGATGAGTCAAAACATGATAATTCAGAACGTAAAAAAAATTCACATGAATATCACAAACAAGAGAAAATCAGTCACAAAAATTCTTCGAATGAGAGACATCGTTCTCCAATGATTTCTTCGAAAGATAAATCTTCTAGTTCATCCAGACCAAATAAAATTGATGAATATGAAAAAAGGAAAGAAAGTTCGTCAGATAAAAATAATTTAAGAAAAAAAAAGAGAAAACATTCAGATTCAACTGATGACAGTGATAGCTCAGAAAAATGCTCTCCGCCTAAAATTCATAGAAAAACTAGTCATCTTGACAAGTCGAAAAATATTAAAAAAAGTTCTGCAGGAAATGAAAGCCAAAATAATGTTGATAATGCTTCCGTAAGTAAGAAAAGTAAAAATCAAAAAAAATCCAAATCTAAAGTTGAAAAGAAGAAAAAAGATTCATCGTCAAGTAGTTCTTCATCCTCAGATAGTAGCGATGAATCTTCTTCTAGTAATTCTACTTCTAAGAAAAAGAAAACCAAGAAACATTCTGAGAAGAAAATAATAAAAAAGAAGAAGAAAGTGAGTGAATCTAGTAGTTCTTCATCAGATAGTAGTTCTGACTCTGATAGTTCAAGTTCTAGTTCAGATTCCAGTGACAGTGGTCATGAGCAATCTAGAAAAAAATCTAAAAATAAGAAATCAGTGAGAGAAAAGTCATTAAAAAAGAAAAGTAGAAAATAAGCTACATATTATTTTGGTACAGTACCATAAATCAACTTTTTTTAGTTATATGATTTCTGAAATTTGTAAAATATTTAAATGTTTTCAGAACATTTATAAGTTGTATTTTCAAGTCTGAAAAATCAATATTTTATAAAATATAGTGCCTTGATAAATATTTGTAAGGAAAAATTATCAAAATATATTGATATGTACCTTGGTTTCATTTTACATTTTCTATACAAACACTAAACAAGCAATATGTTTAATTATTTTATACTATTAGAAATAAATCATTTATAGTTTTTAGCATATGTAATTTTTTTAAGTTTAGAAGCGTTAAGTAGCTTGTAAAAAGTTGACAACATATTTATAAATAAGATGCATTCAGTACCTGTTCTGTATTATTGTCTATGTTTAATTTATATTATCAAATTGAGATTAACTGATATATTTTAAAGCTCAATGAACATGTATTTTTTTCTGACTATTAAACTTTTTTCAATGAACTGGATTTTTTATTCTTTTCAGAATTTATAAGAGAAAATTCCTTTTAATATGTGCCATCTGTAGGAGAGTTGAAAATTTTATCCTTAGTTTCTACTAAACAAATTTTGAATTAAAATTCAAAGATCGCCCTTGACACAAAATGATTTTTTAAATTTATTTATTTCATTAAATTTTGAGATAATTTTTCATATTAAATTTATATAATTTTAATTTATAAATCAGTTACTAACTACACAATCTATCTTTCTCATATATTCTAAACACTTAGGCCAGGCGCCCACAGGCGATTAGTCGCAGCGCGATTTATAATGGAACAAACACATTGTATTGGGTTGAAGTACGCCCATAAATCATATGGGCGCACTTCAACGTAAAACAATGTGTTCCATTATAAATCGCGCCGCGACTAATCGTCTGTAGGCGCCTGGCCTTATTCTCTAAACATTATATTTTGTAATTGAATATGAGGCATTATATATTTCCACTTTTCAAAACAGCATTTATACTAACCTTAAACAGGTTTTTATACAGTTGTGGACATTCACAC
>JAOXNN020000071.1:111596-121924 GCA_028571205.2 Hydropsyche betteni | reverse complement strand
CCTTTCCTGGTAAAAAGTGGAAGATGTCGGTAAGTCCTTTGATAAATCGCCACAAAGGCCACAATAGCAATCCCGCCCTCCTTTCGCCCGCAATGAATGTATGGGCGGCTTTCTTTCGCCGCGCCGCGGAGACACGTTCACTTCTTTCTGCTGGTTCTTGACGGCCGGCCGCGGTCGCGAGGTGAACAACCGCTCTCATTGACGGATTCGTTCAGTCGTCGGTTTTTTTGTTGTTGTTTGTTGTTTATTGTTGCCGTGCAGTGCCGCGTGTGTGCGGGGGTGTCGTGCGTTTTGCGAGTTTCGAAGTTTCGCGCGCCAAGTTGCCGCTCTGCGGTTTGGCGCCGAGGTAAGCGCGATGTTGATAACGGGTTGTGTCCGTTGATATGTTGGGATTGTTGAGTGTGTTTGTTTTCGGTTTCGGGGGTCGATTTGTGTCCGGGTTTGGCGGTTTTTGCGCGCGGGATGCGTCGAGATCTGTCGATGTTTCGAGGTGTGTTTTTGTTGCGGTTTTTTTTTCGTCGGGGAACTTGCGTTGTTTTTCGAAAATTTCGATATGGAAATGTTTTATGATAAAAGTGAAATTTTACTGTCGAAATAGTGAAAATGTTATTCTAAAGTTTTTAAAGTAATTTAAACGTGCAATTTGTGTGAAAAGATTCAAATTATTTTTTATAATAGAAATATGATTCTGATAAATATTATATATATTTTGTTTTTAAATTAAATCATTGAAATAGAATTTTCGTAATTGTATTATATTATACGATTTTCAAACCGTATTAATTTCGTTCTTGAGTAACTTCGTTGAAAGTTCAACAAGTATGTATTGCTGAAACCGCATTCGCCACTTTATCTCCCTAAATCAACCAGTTTAACAAGAAAACTAGTAGTGTCATGTGCACCTTTATAATAAATTTCAATACCGCAATAATCATCATCTAGTGATATACCAAAACAAACTAAATTAAAACCAACCACAAACAAAACAAAATCCAAACACTATTATCGCATTATTATCACATCACAAAAAAAAATTAAATTGTTCACATCAGACATAACAAAGTTTCCAAATAACGACCGTCGAATTCGGAAGTAGGTGAATATGGGCGCCGCTGTAAGAAATTAGATCAGTCGCAACGATTCTGCATGCAGATTCAATTGCATATGAGATGCACGTTTGACCCTCGATGCAACCGTTTTGCATCGAATGGGGTGCCCACGACCCTCGCCCCAACATCACAGACGAACCTCATCTGTACAGGGAGTGAGAACAACGAATGAATCATACATAATTCGCTTCATCCCCAAAAAACACCCAGCGGTCCGTGCTCCTCAATGTTTCCTATGATTCGATTTTTCGCTAATCCGAAAAATTATTCCGACAATATAAACGGGGCCGATTTGACATGATACGCTTCTGTTTTAAATATATTTTTATATTAAATTATTTTTGTATTCAAATGTGTTAGAGTTTCATGAACTAGATTCATTGGGAATTCGTTGGTATAATATATAGAAAAATAAAGATTGAAATATTTGAATAGAGAAAAAATGTTGTTCATTCTAGGTGGTTGATGTTATTATTGATATAGTATTAAATAATAATTTGTGGATAGTTTGGAAATCTGCGAATCAGGAAAGCACTCGACGGGTGCATTATTTGCCAAAGTTGCAAGCACGTGCTGCCGTTTCATTTCACCAATCAGCTGTTGCACCCCGCCACGTGCAGGGACCAAAGGGGAACTCGATGAAAAGGCCAGGGCCAGGGGTCAAGGTGTAAACGAGTGTTTCAATCACTAAATTATTACGTCATAAATATGATATTCTAACGAGTATTTTCCCGGCGCCGGCGAAGGAACGAATTCTTTCTCACAAAGGACACTCGCGACAAAGGATTTTGCATTTTATCCGCGAGATAGCTATATGGGAGAAAAGCTGGGTAACGCGGATTTAGTTTCGAGGGAAATTCCCCACAAAGGGAAATCAGCGTTATTGTACGGAAGTCATGTCGTATCAATTGTTAGTTGTGCCCCGAGAACGATCGGAAACCCAAGTTCGTCCCTACGTTTTCAAGATATAGGGAACAATATTGTTCTGAGATACAAATAAAGCGGGAATTTGACGTTTGATATGTATTGACAAAAAGAGAATGTTCAGTCAGACAGATCAAAGGCATTCGGAAAAATGTATAACGTCGGTGTTGCGTATGCTTTTAGATGAAGCGCACAAATTGTGGTACGCGATTTCATTTTTGTATTGAATGTGATTTGAAATTTATTATTTTGGTTTAATTAAAATTTTAAAATGCAAAATTTACAATTCAATACAATATTAATAGAGTTTCAAACAATGTTTTTATTTGTAATTGGTGCTCAAAAACACACTATACAATAATTGATGAAAGTTGCAATGAAACTAATTAATCCAAAATTCGTTTTCCCCTTTCAGGATTCACAATCGGGCAAAATTAACTCGCGCATGATGTATTACACAGTAAGCCGCAACGCCGCTTCGTGCAGCAAAATCAAAATGAAATAAACTTTAATTTTCAATTAAACGAACGGACAAAAGTTAAAATTGGCACACATTCACAGTAGAACGCACTACCTGAACGAACTTTCCGCAAAATCGAGGTTTTCCACGGAAAATGCACCTGGCCAGCGAAGTGAGTTCTACAAGCGGGCCGGGGCCAGATGTCGGACCACCGCCGGGTGCTCTTTCAGCTGAACTCCTGGCTGAAAGGACCCTCGATGGACTGATGGCTGAGCATCCCGGAGAACTAGTCAGAACTGGATGTCCGCATGTGGTCAGAGAATTCACCGAAAATTTCAAAACAATACAACAAAAATTAAAAATTAATTAAATATTTTTGTAGGTCTGCACGGTTTTGCCACCTCATTGGAGATCGAATAAGACTCTACCAGTTGCTTTTAAGGTGGTCGCTCTTGGAGACGTTGGAGATGGAACTGTTGTCACGGTCAAAGCTGGCAACGACGAGAATTACTGTGCGGAGTTGAGGAACTGCACTGCCGTTATGAAGAACCAGGTGGCTAAATTTAACGATCTGAGGTTCGTCGGAAGGAGTGGTAGAGGTCAGTTCATTGTTGTTTCTGTATGTTTGTGAAGTTGGAGGAAGCTTTTTTAATTAGGTGCGTGTTTAGAGACGTCGCGTGCGCGTAAGGGGATACTAGCATGAAAATTGACCCCTGAAGTACGGGTCCGTATGGCTTCAGGTCAGTGTTTGATATTGGATCTGTGTTCGATTGTTAAATTGTTATAATTATCAAAATTTAAAACCGATGACTCTAATCGAAACATGTATTATCCTAATAATTTGATTATCGCCCGCGAAACATAAATAGTATTTTTTTAATTAATTCAATACTCTCAAATCAATAAAAGTATTTTTTCGTTTACATTCAATGTATTGAAAAACTAATCGTATAATTAAATGTTTTAATTTTTAGGTTTATATATTCAAAAATGTGTTTATATAAAAAATAACTGAAATCTAAAACATTACATTTACTTTTATGATTTGATGAAGTAATTGGATAACTGTTGCGTGCGTATGAAGATTTAAACCCGACAGTTTGTGGTTGTTCGATTAGTGGTCATGTATTTTTAAACTTAAAAAAATATATATTTGAAAATTATTAACAAAAATTCTCTCTCGAAGAATTTAACCTTGATTCTCTAGTAATATAAAATACATTAATGGCAGAGCGGAGCTTATCTTCGCTTCACTAATTGAAATTAAATAAGCAACTTTCGCTGATACAATTAACGCATTTCGCGCGCGTGAATAAAAACTTTTTCTAGCCGAATAAACTTCAAATTAATTATTTACGAGGACCAACGCATTCGTAAACAGTCTGTATTTTATCCAAGTATACTATTCCAAATGTAAATTAATCCTTTTCGTGACACTATCTTAAAATGCACGCGAAGTCTTAGTAATCCGTCTCCTCGGTGTCAAGTTCACCGTTTTGTTAATCTCCCGCAACGTATATGACAATACTCAAATATAAATGCGTGTATGTCAAAATTTCATATTTTTTGCGAATAAGACTTGCTTACCTTTTAAACGACGTAAAGATTTTTTATCCGTACCGAGTATAGTTAAGGGAAAAAGGGCCGCGAAAAAAAGGAAGGTGAATAATAAGGGCTGGTCCCTCGGCAACTTTATCATTAAGCATTTCCGTGATTATTAAAAATTCACCACACGCCACTTTCGTACTTCAGACATAAACCATGGTGCCTCGGTCCCCTTGTTCCCCTTATATATATATTTTTTTTCCAACGCAGTATTTACCTTCACGTGCTGTGAGAAAGAAACATCCTTAAAACAAAAGCGACTAATGGGGGGAAAATAAAACAAACAAGGAAACACTTTATATTATATATAACCGAACATTTTTCGGTAATTTATTATTTCTTATATAAAAGATGGAACTATTATTTAGTTAAAAGTGTGGAATATTTTAAATTCTACGTTGATAAATGACGTTTTCCTTGTCCGCAATTTATATTGTGTTCTAAAAATATACAAAAATAAGTAGTATAAAAGTAAATAAAATATTTTATGTTTTGAAAATCATAAAAAAATATAGATCGCGTTTTATGAGGGTGCCACTGTACGTAACACTTTTTAAAAAGGCTCGTTACGAAGAGTCTTCGTCCCCTCGGTTGGTTTGCCAGTTAAAACGACGACTTTTCACTTTGTGTGCTTCTCATTATTATTCTTCAGAGAACGCATTTTGATACTTCACGCTAAAACGTGCAATTTTTCATCGATTCTCTTCAAAAAACACAAACAAAATAAGAGACCCAAACCACATAATATAAAAATTTAAACACATTTTATTAGTCCAACAATTAATTTTGTTCGAAAACAAACTGAAATACATGATGAAAAGCATTGAAATCCTCATCAAAGCGAACAGTTTGTCGTTCGGAGCGGTTCCCCGTTCTTCGTTCGGCTCGGATGTTCTTTCATCGCGTTCCCCTTCAGTTTCGAGAGTCGAGTGTCGCGCTTTTCCCATTTTGGATTCATTAACTGTTTAAATTGACAACAATTTCCCGGGCGCTTCTTATCTGCGCGACGGCAATGGCGAGCACCCGGCGCCCGATATTTACTTTTCGCGCGCCCCCGCTTTATATGAAAAATACGCCGCTGCTCACTTAACTAAGGAAAATCTATCCCGGGAAAACTTCTAGAGGTTTTTTTCATGAATGATTTCGTTTTTGTTTGTATTTGCTTGAGGACTTAGTCGAAAAAATCAACTTTGCGGAATTTAATCGGATTCAAAGTAACTGAAGATGATGTAATAGTTAAATTTCATTCATTCTTATACAACATTCAACGAAACTTAAATACTTGGAAAACTTAATTTCTATCCATTATCTGTTGAGTAATTTACACCTTTTTTTTCAAATGTATGTATATATATATATTTAAAAAAAATCACAATTTCATTGAAATTTTTTGAAGATAAGGTGTTTTTTAGAAAAAATATAGTATATAAATATAGTATATTATATAATTTTATAGAATTTGCTATAAGAAGTTAATTCAATATTCCACAAGACATGATCTAATCATGGCCTAACAATGTCACTTAATTTCAGTATTTAAAAAATTTCGATACTTCCAAACAATGAATATAATTAAATATCGTATTGCGTTATCTAATTTCACATATTTGTTAAACATCAAATGAAGTTGATCCATTAAACGAGGAAGTCATATTTCAAAACGTGGAGCAATTAAAAGAAAGCGTAAAATTTCGCCGCTTTTCACGCAGTTTTTTGTTCGGTGTGCTTAGTACCGGAGCCGGTACCTAACCAGGATTCATTAAGGGCTGACGGGGAGGCGTATCTCGATTGAAATCTCCCTCGGTCCGGCTCGGAGGCTTCGCTTCTTTCCGTTTTTAATTATTGAACCACTCATTTCTAATTATTGTTATTAGGGAGCCCGAGGGGCCGGAATAACAGAGCGGGATTATTCGAATTGAGAGCAAATTGGCCGACGGAGGGAAATTGAAAAGTCGCCTTTTCTTTCCCTTTCCGGATGCTTTTTTCTCAGGAGGCACATTTACACGGTCAGTTTTGATGTTTATTAAATCGAAGAAAATTATCGAATTTATTCGATAAATATCTGTTTAGATTAGATTTTTAATATGCGTATTTGAAAAAATCCATCTGTATCTAATTTTGCAAAAACTGTTAATTGAAAGTCTAAATTAAAAACCACTTCAGTTTTATGCAGGTTGATTTTGTTTTAGTCGAGTGTGTGATCGGGTAATGAGCGCGCGTATTGTTTCATGGAAAAGGTTGGAAAATTGGAAAATTCACCCCAGTTTTCCCTCCCGGTTAATATTATGCGTATTTTTCGCGACGCACCCTCTCATTCCCATGGCTTATTTTGTGCCGACACTTGCTCTTGACATTTTTGACAAATGTTTTAACGACATGTCGACACACAACCCCGTTCGCAGATATGGCAACCCCATGCTGTTTTTCATACCGATATCATACAAACACTACGCGGGAGTTTCACACGCCTTCTTTTCAATTTTAAACATTTTTTTCGGGACGTACGTATTTTTTAGAATTTATCGAATATGGATATATACGATATGGGTGTACTTTGATAAATATCGAGTACGATTTATGCGTGTGTAAAAGTTGCTTCCAGGTATGTGAGGTATATGAGGTATGTGAGGCCGACTTTGCGTTTGCGATATGAATTTTTCAGGCGAATGTTCGTCTCGCCGTAACGACTAAAAGAAGCAGCTAGCACACAATCTGTTTGGGTATTTCCTCTGAAACCAAAAGCCAAAAGTGCTTCATAAAATATGGAAAATATTCTCCCGCTGTTTGCCTTATCTTCTTATTGCCATTTGTTGGTGAACTCTTGAATATGAAAGAATACGGCGGCGTACAGTCGACACAATGGCAAGTTCCGAAATACATTTTTATATTCAATATTTTCAAATTAAAAAAATATTCGTTTAAAATTTATATTCAAGGGAAATTCTTAGTCATTATGAGCTTTTCAAAATCATTATAAAAATTGCGTTTATAACTTGTTTATTTAATTGAAATAAAGGCAGCAAGTAAAGTATATTGTCTCTTTCTTTCTAATGGGAATTTGTACGTTTTAAGCTGAATGAAGTATTCTCAATATATTTCAATGAATCTTTTAATCAAAAATCCTCGAAATCTAATATGGAATACATCTAATTCGATGGTTCATACTAATTATTATGAACAGGTGAGGTGTACACGGCTACGAAATAAAATCGGGGGGTCTCTACGAGGCTTCAGGGCGCAACTTGCAGGACGAAAATAATATCCTCTCAATTTCGAACGACTGAATAATTCCTCACAAGCGGTCTTTTATGATGGCGCGGTATCCTGGATACGATGGGACGAGCGGGATGGGGCCTCCAAAGGATCGCAAAGGAGACTGGGAGAGGTGTGCTACAAGAGAAAGAGAAAGAGGAAAAAAACACGAATAAAAAATACATAAAATAAAATGAGGCGGCTGACGGAGAGAAAAAGCTCTCGACGAAAGCTTCCAAAGTGTACGGAAAGTCTTATGAACCGAATTCGCCGACGCGTATAATAAGAAAATATCCATCTCGCTTACGATACGACAAATTTCGGTAAAAGTTTACATGTGTGATACGAATCTGATTGAATTTTTTTCTTATTCAAATTTTCAACCATTTCTGTTTTAAAAAAATATTTTTAATGAATCTTATACAATCATGTTAAGATAAACAACAATTGTTTGAATACAAAAATAAGAAAACCTTTGCATTATCTTCGAACTGATTCCGTATTCAAATTTTCATCAAAACAAACACATAAAATCGAATGTCTCATCCCCAAATTACTGCATACACTATCCCATTTGAAAACTTGTGAAAGTTTCTAGCGCTTCGATCGAATCGAAAAATTCAAATTGGATTTAAAAAAGAACGGATTTATTAATGCGTTCCTTTTATATTTCGTCTATTTTCCGCATTAAAATGCTAATGTCGACGTTTTCTCAAACCGTTTTATGTCCGCCCGTTAATCCGGTCGGCTCCTCTTTATGCCGTCATATAATAGCCGAAAATAAGAGGTTTGCCATTCAGTTACGGCGCGATAAGAAAACGCCCGTTTCTTCCTATTTAAATAAATATGCCTCGAACAGAGGGGACGACGAACACTCGAAAAACTGCAAAACGTACTCGCACATATAAAAAAGACAAAGCTAGCTCCGAAGAATCGGTCAATTAAGATAATTGAACGCCTCACACTCGCGCGGGTCATACCATAATAACGGGGCGCCATTTTCTGCCACCGAGTCCCACGGAAAACGGGTGCTCTTTTGCATAAAGACCGAAACAATCACCCCTTTATGTACAGCCTCGACTTATGCCACCATGGCCCTCCCCATGGGTTCATAAACGCGCCCCCAAATATGGCATTTTCTTGCCAAATGTTGCGGCCGTCCGCGCCGCTTTCTTGGCTTTCGAAACGATAAATAACCAACGCCGCAAAACAATAAAAGTGGGCGTGGGCGAGCTTAACAGCCCTGCGACTTTTTCGCTTATTTATTTTCGGCGTTTGTTTATTCGTTTTGCGAATTGTTCTGCGTAGAATTAGGGGGGGGTTGGACGGCAGGAATTTTGCTTCGCGAATGCCGGAATTCCGTCACGTATACGGTTTTTTTCCGCGCGAACGTCTTATAGAGAATGCCGCGACATTCCGCACACTTTTTCACCCTTCTGCGAATATTTTGCAGGTTTTCTTATTCGCTTCGAATGAAAGGGTTTTTTTAATTGAATGCATTTCGGGGGTTGTGCAAATCGAGGACGGGAAGCGTACGTTTGCGACATTCACATTTTATTGTTAATCTGTTACATTCATTTTGATTAAAAAAACTATTTCAGTATTCAAAACTTTAATATTTGATATTATCGTTGATACCGTTTTCTATAAATTTAAAACTACCAAAAACATAAAATACATGAATATTTCGATACATAATTTGAAACTAGGAACACGTCATTTCCTCGAAGTAAAGACTTCAAAAATATGAAACGACACGTCTCTGGGGAAAGCCAAAAAGACAAGGTTTTCTGGGAAACTTATTAAGATTCAAATTCGCCCCCATTGCCTTCTCCAGATTGTGAATAATTTTGCAGTCTCGGCGGGACTGCGAGCATATATCAAAAGTCAAATGTATGCGCCATTGATTCCGCGAAATGTATTTTTTATTCGAGTCGCGGACCCCGAGGGGGCGTAAATAAGGAAATATTTGAGGGTCGTTTTTATTGCGACCGTCTCAACCGACTGCAATATATTTTTGAATACAAAAACGAAAATATAATGCTTTTTATACATTTCTTCCGTATTTAAAAATAGATTATATTTTTTATGTTGTATATTAAAAAAATGTCTTTAAATCTTTTGTTTCAAATTCGTTATTTTTATGTATGAATACGCTGTTTTAAGAACAAACGTAACAAATCATTCTTATATTTTTTTACTGTAAATTCAAACGAATTTTAAAATTATTATCGTGAGATTATTAAGTTTACCGGTTCTTATCGATTATCTAAGTTGTGCTATCCCCTATCCCCTATATATAATAGTGGATTTGTGTGTGTGCGTTCGTGTGTTCGTCTGTTCGATGACGCTCGCAACTTTTTCGCGAATATGATCTTTATATGCGTATACAGTTAACGTCTATAATATGAAGCTTATCACCTACTACCTCTGGCTTTGCCCATATGTCTTCATTGTGACAATAATAAATGAACTGGTTTTATTAATCAAATATTAAATATATTCAAATCGAGTACGGACATCGGGTAGCAGATATTACTAATGGCTATGCGATTCCAATTTAGCCTGTATGCCAATTAAAATAACAGCTATAATCCCTATTTACATCATTCTCGAGTTCGAAAATTGCGACCTCCAAATTTAGTCTTTATGGTCATTATAATAACGGCTATAATCTTTGTAATTTTTATTTTATTACGTAATAGTATGGTTATAAATTCACAGCCGATGTTATCAACATCGGGCCTATACATTATCCTCTATATATAACAAACGAGCATCTACTTTTCGCAACGAAACCGTTATAAAATATTTTGCATAGATTTAATTTTTTTATATATAATTACGTAATTTACAGCCGATAATATTAACATCGGGCCTATATACTAGTTATTAAATATTATAGATGTGATCACATTTTATTCGTCTGACGCAATTTCTTCAGATATTATTTTAGTATTTGACATCTTGTGAATTTC
>JAOXNN020000071.1:82201-111496 GCA_028571205.2 Hydropsyche betteni | reverse complement strand
AGACAACTTCGACGCGCTCGGCAGTCTTGAATTCAGCCTTACAACAGGCGAGCAATTGTTCCGAATAATGCGCCTGGATCCAGGTGCGCAGGAATTTCACCGGCACCGAAACTTTGACGAGCCGTCCGTCAAAGCTGTCGAACTCCATGGCGTTGAACCAGCTCGAATAGATGTCTTCGCCAAGTTGTGCCTTGAGCATGGCGCGCACTTTGTTGCCGCGCCCATCAACTTGATCTCCGTCCCCGCGGATGCCCTCTTTGGATTCCGCTTCATTCACTTTTTTGATCGGTTGCATTGGCATTTAGCTCCCCGCTTACTTGCCCTACTGAAAACTCAAAGTCATCCTGTTGCGTATCAGGATGCCTCTAACCGGCCCCGGTCAGAGCATGCCGTCCTCCTCCATTTCGCTTTGCAAACTATCCTTGAACCCAGGCGAGCCCAGCGGCCTTCCAGCCGCCAACGCGCCCCCTATGACGGTCGGCATCGAGTGGCCCCTCGAACCCGTCCGCCACGTTACGGCAGCGCGAGTAGCCTCGCGCAGCCATGGCAGTCGCAGCCGCCTTGCTGCGTCCACCGGATCTGCAGATGAAGAAGATCTCTGCTTCTTTGCCGACGCCAGCCGAAGCGAGCGCCGCTGCCATTTTCTCCGCGAACTGCGGATCCACCCGGCTGTCCGGGAATGTCTGATATTCGGCCAGTAGCGGCTTCTTGCCGACCGCCGACAAGTCGGGCACCCCGACGAAGTTCCACTCCGCGCGCGTCCGGACATCGACCAGAACCGCCGCGGGATCGGACTTCAACCTGTCCCAGACCTGCACCACGCCGACGTCGTCGATATCGACGATCCCAGGCGTCCCCACATTGCTCGACAACACCATCCCTATCGTCGTAACCGGATCTCGTGCGTTGCACCGCGTCCCAATGGCCGGCCGTAATCCGATACACGTCCGCGACTTTTCCTCGCCGAAGATCAGTCGTCCCTGTCTCCGTCGCCTCCATCATCAGCGCGGTCCCCTCTTCCATGGGGCCGTCCACCCTCCCCGTCGGCCAAGCAAATATTGACCGTTGTAAGTGGATGGATTCGTCGGGAGGCCGGGGGCTGAGGGACGTCTGGTCTGGTGCAGCGGGTCGTCTCCGGCCCACCCTCGGTCGCTGGTCTCCGGACGAAGGTCGTTGTGGGTTCGTTTCTGGCGTGGTAGGATTGCTGTTGCTGCGTTGCGTGTTCGTTGTTTGTTTGGTTGGGTTGGTTGGTGTTTGAGTTTGTGTGTCTGAAATGCAGTTCGATTTGATGTTGAGTTTGCTTTATAAGTAGGGTGAACATGTTTCTCAGGGCCCAAAACGCTCCGCGAAAGAAAACCACTCCCATTATAAAGTAGTGTTGCACGTTCAAAAAATTTTTCTCGATTATCGTCAAGGAAATTTTAACCAAGGCAAAGAAAATTCAATACAATATTTCATGTATTAGGTCGTGACACTCGAAATGTTAGATTTTTCAAAAATGGAATGTGAAACAAATAAAAAAATAAAATAAAAAAAGCTATTATTTAATTAAATATATGAATCGGTAAAATAATACAAATCAAACGATTTTACAAAAACGTTGGGACGGACGCAACACATGACAAAAACGGGACGTATGGTCAGCCTATAATAAGTCAAAGAGATTTATTTTTGGTTTGTTACTTTATGATTTTAGATTGGATGTTGCTTTTGATGTGTAATTAGGGGATGAATATTTTTTTAAGTTGATTTTATTAAATTTAATTATATAAAAATATATACAATTGTGTTTAGATATGACTCGAAGTTATTCATTTTCATGAAGTCGATGACTTTATTATCTCAATAAACTAATAAAAATGACTGATAAAATCTACTTCTCGCTCGTCTTAATCTTTTTGTTTGATGTCAAACAAATATTCATTATGCTACTGAATTACCTGAATCATTACAAAAATTTCCACCGTGATATTATAGTTGAAATGTATAATTGAGGAAACGTTGGCATTAATGTTTACAGTGCGATCCTTATACTTTCATACGAAATGAAAATAAGTCAGTGCCCCTCCCTTATTATATCGAATTACATGCGGGGCGTAGTAAACTTTTTTCAATTCGAAATCGAATATGTGACTCAAAACGTATTGACTCGAACATCAAAAATGTCACTGGGTCGAATAAGTTATATTTATACAAACGAATTTCAATTATTTATTACTTTCATATATATCGCTGTATGCACAAAAGTTCCAACGTTATAAACACGCAATGTTTGGTGATTCGTCACCGTCTATCTTGCGATATAGTTTGTTTATGAAATAAATTCCCAACGGGCCCGATCCTTCATCGTAACGCCCGAATCTGCACAACTTTCGCGCGACATAAAAACAACCGTTTTATTATAAACACACTTACACACACAATATAAAATATTATCTTGCTTTGTTACCCAGCAGAGCCAACACCAGAGCACGCTGTCGGAAAAGGCCAGGACGAACGACCGCATAGTGAAGCTGGAGGAGGAGATTTACAACCTTCGCCTCAATCCGAGGTACGTGCAAATGCTGTTAGCTCGAAGTCCACACTTGGCCATCCGCGAGCCCAGTTCGATATGTGCGATTCGGTCGCGCGACACTTCTGTGTCTCTGCGAGCCGATTTGTCGGTTGTAGTAAGGCGTGTGTGCCTTTTATTATGTTCGGGGTTATCCTGTGGCTTTTCGGCACTACGTCTTGCGTGTGGGACGTTTCAATTTGCATGCCAAATCGGGGCTGAGTCCCCCTTTCGTTCGAGACAAAGATTGATTGATAGCTTCGGTGCGGTCACTTTTCTTTATGACTGTGTTGAGTTTTCTTTTAAGATGTAATTCAAATATTTGGTTTGTCTGTATATTTTTGTATCTAATATAGATTTTGGATAGTCTTTTCAATCTTGTCAATTGTTATCAATGAACAATAACTGCAATCAGTAAATGAATAAGATGATGTGTTTGATTTATAGCTTCAGTGCGGTCATTTTTTATATACACAGTTTTTTTAGAACACGATTCTAATATTTATTGCATCTACTTAATATAAATTTTAACAAGAAGTCTATATATTTCTTTTTTTTAATTCGAGCTTTCGATAAAAAAATTTAATTTTTCGTATCAACAATAGATAGGGATTTTCTACGGGGATCATTTTCAAGGCTTATATCGCCCGAACGAAATTTAGTAAAACAAAAATTTAAAATTTTTTCATTAACTCTACACTCTTGCTGAAAGCTAAATCGATGTTTAGTGGCTTATACTGCGTTGTTTTTTTAATTTAAACTCATACAAACAAACCCTGCGTAAATCTTTAGTTACTATTTTATGATGGCCAAAAAATACAAATCGCAAAAAAAAACTGTCTACAAACTTAAAAAAAAAAAACAATGCGTCTATGAATTAAAAATAAAAATGTCACTTTACTATAAGTATTTGATTCCAATTAAACGACTCAACGAGAATTTCACAACTTCATCTATTCCAACCCAATACATTACAAAAGACGATCATTATTATAAATTTTAAACAATATTATTTTTCAACTAAACAATTTTCCGAAAATTTCCTCGCGTCGAATCAAACGATAAAACTTCCCCGACTACCACCCACCGCCAAATAACTCATTCTCGAATCGCGACCGCGCGCTTTTCCGAAACGCGATAGCGTCCCGCCCGACCATAATTTCCCGGCCCGAACATTATTTCCCGGTCACTCGCGTGTACCGCTTTTTTCCCCGCGAATAATTTTCGCCCTCTCGCGCGACTCTCGGGTCGTTATTCGCAATATATTGCGAGCGTCGCGCTTTCCACGTGCGGGTGTTGGCCATTTTTAAAGGGCGACCCGGCGTCCGCATCGACCGGGACCGGGACCGGGACCGGGACGGATCCAGGTTATCTGCCCTCGACACGCTTGTTTGTCCGGTGGTCGACAGTTTCCCTCCTCGTTTTCATTTTTCGTTGTTTTTTTTTTCGGGCGAAATTAATGGTCCCGGGGTCGTATCGCGTCTTCGGCGATGTTTTATTAAAATTTTTATGTTTGTTCTATTGATGACAGCCGCGATGGTCTCTCTCCGTGTTCGTCGCCCGGCTTTGCAATTACCGGGGAGGAAAGGATCAGAATTCAGATGGAGTTGAACAAAGAGAGAGCGGCCAGAGCTGCAGCCGATGCCCGCGTTCATAAGTAAACAGTTGTTTATTTTATTCGGAAATATTTATGTTTGGATGGATATGTTATTTGAGCGAGTTTCGTTCTAGGTTGGAGTTATTAGTGACCCAGCTGCAGTCGAAGCGAGGCTCGCTCGGGGGCTACGCCCCTGGGGCCCCCGTGACTCCCACGCACTCTTCGGCTCTCAATGGGTTTTCGGCGGCCAATTCGTCGGCGGCTTTGGGCATTTCTCCGGAATCTAGACAGATGTTGCTGGGACCCATCACTGACCTTTGATAGTGATTTGATGAGCTTCTACCAATGAAAAATCGTTTATTTTTTATTTGTATTGTATGCAAGGTTTTTAAACGCTGTTCATTGAACGATTCTAAATTTTTGAAATGAATAATGAGTTGTGACTTTTTTTAAGTTTTGCCATTGTGATATTATTATCTTCGAATCTGAAACCATGACAATTTCTTTTTTTGCTTCTATTTTATGTATTTTAAACTGTGTGTTATGTAATATTTTTTCGCCGTTTGTGAATTGAATAATTGCATATTAAGGGCAAGTGTCGGGTTTATTCAACTTATAAAACACATATTTATTCATATTAATTGAATTGTTAACAAATATTAATAAGTACACTCGTATGTAATACATACATAAATAAAATGACAAAGTGCTCAATTCTCAAATTATTTGAACAACTTTTTGAAGACGCTTTTACAGTTTACATTGCAACTTCAGCCTTTATGACGTAGAGTAAATTTTATTCGCGCGCATCAGTGATATCCAACATTTTATTCGCGCTTCCACAAACTCAATTTTTCAGTCAATTTCTATTACTTATGTCATATTTACTTATAAAATATGTAATTGCTTGTATTTATATTAGAAATGCGCTTTTTTGCAATATTTTTACTTCGATACTAACATGCATATTTACATCCCATACTAATTTTTTATTCAATTTGAATTAGTGATATTTATATTTATGACAATGTGTATATTTTTATACTTATACTTAAACAAAATCTTGTTCAGATCTTTAATATATTATAACGTAAAAGTAGGTTTTCATAAAGCTCTTGTAATAAATATTATACAACCAAAGACGAATTATTACGATCGAAAGTAATTATTATACGATACATATTTCAACATTTATGTGAAACGAACGATAGCAATTCTTCACGAGAAAATACAATTCAACATTTCGAACAATCTCTTCTGTTGACCATCGATCGAATCGCCATAGACTCGACTGTTGAACGATAAATATTTGTATTGTGATAATAATAACATTAATTTTGTAAGTATAACGAACAAACATGTCCATACAATAGATGTATAATAAATAATTATTGATTTTGTCTACCGTTGGCGACGTACTTAGAAAATAACGATAAGTCAGTTTCATAATATTGACACGCTTTTGACAGATAAACGAACAAAAGTGAAATCAAAGGTGAACGTAGAGAAAAGCGTAATTTTTTCCGAATTCAATTCGGCCACGTGAACTTTTATATAATCTATATTTTTTTGTCGTCACGTTTCGAAATTTCACTAGTATTTTTTTGAACAATTTTCTTATAAATATTTGTTATTTAAATATACAGAATAAATCAGAAAGTATGAATGAAACTCATGCTTATTTTTATGCAAACTGTATTGAAAAAATCGATTAATATTGTAACGAATTTTAAATGATGCATTTAAAATTTCGATAATTAAAATTTATACGACCGCATCGGAATGTAAATATTTCGCCGCATGACGAAACAGATGCGACGTAGAACCTTCAAAAACATTTGTTTGTAAAACCGCTTTAATTTACGACCAAGTTTTCTCATTGTCGAACATTTTAGATTAATTGCCGCGAAAAATGTCACAGACATAACGAGTGGCATTCGCGCAAACATTGCAGTTCCTCGAACGATCCCAGCTATTTGCCCTCTCCGTTTTGTTAATATTTTCCCTTTTTCCGACACATTATGCCTTGGTACTCTCGAGTGGCGGTCTCGTTTTCATTATGGCATAGATCCGATCCAAATTGTTTGATCATGGATCACGTTGAGTACATATTTGCGGACTTCGGTCCGTACGAAACTTGTCGCCATTGTTTTACGCGTTTGTAGAGAGGAAGAGTTTCGTAGTATATTTTTTCGGATGTTTTTCGAACGATTTCTCGAATGTTTTGCTCAATTTTTTTGTGGGTGTATTGCGTCCTTCATTGGCAAATATGTATTTTTTTTTCTTAATGGCACGTGTGTACATATAGGAATCTATTTTTTCAATCTCTCACGATCGTATCGATCAAATATTTGAACTATTTTTCAATACATTTTATTACTTACTTGAAGTACTTAAGTTTTGTGCATGTGCATGGGATGCCTTTGTGATTAGTTTTAACAATGTTTTTGAAAAATTGCCATACAAAAGTGATTTTTTTTATTCATATGTGATCGAACACTTTCCATTTCGGTCTACATTAATGTACGTTATATTAGTACAAAAAAATTGTAGTTTTAGGAGTTTTCAATTTCAAAATATTTACATTTATTTATTCTTAAGCCATACATGCACTTTTACTTATTGTTTAACATTACTATACATTTGTGATACAATTTGAATCGATTAATAATCGACACTAGTTATTGTTTGTCCTTTCTATTATAAAATTGATAAAGAAAACTATTTCCATCCTAAAATGGTACCTAATCTTTCGAATATTGTGAAATGCTGACCTCAATATAAATTATATCAACGATCAATCATAATTATTATTGTAAAGTGAATGTCAAAAATGAAAATATTCGTCGTTTTTTCGATATCGTAATATTTTTATGAATGGATTCAAAATTTTGTTTTACGAATATGAATGCGTATTTTTGTTTACGATATTCACTGAAGTGTTTAAATATTTAATTGTTTTTAATTCTTAAGTGCCTCTAAGACGATAGCTAATTATTTGCTGTCTTAGGTAAATAAAATAAAATAAAAAAACAATGAATAGTTGATATATTATAATAACATAATAATGAATCATATTAATTGATTACATATTTAATATACCTACTGATATTATTTAAGGCAATAAATTTATTATCAACGAAAAATCTTTCATTGACATTCCGCACCCGATCTTTAATAATCACTTTGTAATTTATTTACTTTGAATTAAATTTGTACAGCTGCTGTTTCATTGATTTAATAAGTTTATTTATTTTATTAAGATGTTTATATATTAATACACCGACATATATTTGTATCTCATGAATTATACCAGTAAAAATCAAAATCTATTGTAAACCAGTATTGTTTACAACCAGTCATAATACGGAAATAGCTACAAAAAAATAATAGTATATAATTGAATTAGCAAGTTTGTATTATTATGAAAAGAGGATTCTGTTTTTTCTTTTAATTTCGGTTATATATCATGTACCGTAATATGGAATTTCTCAATATGAATTTATTAAATTTTTTAATAAAATCTCAAGGATTTTTTCATATTGTTAATTTACTTAGACTTTATGTAACATTACATAAAATAATTGGACACAAAAATATCTAAAGCATTCATAAATACGAATATACGATCCCTTGTTTTATGATTTAGCGTGGGACGTGTTTACTTTTTATTATTACTGTTATTAACGTCAAAAAGAGGACAAACAGGGGCGAACTCGGGGGCGGGAAAAAGTATGATTTTAAACCTCCCATACATATCTCATGAAAATTATTATAAATACGCATATTCAAATGCAGCAAAAATTATTTCGAATACATTACAGATTTTTTCCGCTTATGAACAAATTGCTATTTCAGAATTTGCTAGATCAAGTTATTTTTTAATATTGAACCTTTTAGAATGCAGAATTTTCGAAAGGAATTTTATAATTTTAAATCATCTTTTCGCAACTAATTATTACAAAAAAAAATAACTCCATTTTTTAACATCTTATCAATAAAATAGACTGAAAGCTCTCATATCATACGAGGTGGCAGCCACCCCTGTGAGGGTTGCCTCGGCAGTACGATCGAGCCGTTTCCGGTGCATCGGAAGTAGCCTCGGGACATATGGATCTAATAACAGCCACGTGGCCAACGGACATCTCTCCCCATGCCCCCCCCTATATATAATATAACGGTATAAATTGAAAATAGGGCACCTGAAAGCTCCACTTACTTATAAAGCAATGAAAATATTAATTTGATTTTTACAACACGAGTTGTTGTGTAGCAAATATTTTGATTCAGACTGACTTAATTAATATGTACAAATATAAAAAAAATAAATATATAATTTATTAAATACGTAAATAAAATGGATTTGTGTTACGAAAACTTAATTTGAGTTTTCTATTTTTGTCTTTTAAATAATATTGATTTTATTAAATTTTTTTTTTCGAATCAATATTTTTTCAATACGCAATTCTTGATTTTACTACTAAAAAAGTCAGTAACTGCGCTTCATTTTTTATATAATGACACGTTAGGGCCGATGCGCCCTTTCGATCATCGTTCGATGACGTCTGCAATGTGTACATAAAAAATGCGAGTCATCATGAAAATTAAATTTAATTATTCAACCTTCGACAACAATCACAGGTGGTCAGGACATCGACTTTGACGTCACAGTTGTGAAACATAATATTTTCATGTTGCAATATCAAGAAACAAGAATCGACCGGCCGATGAATTTTGCATTTTTTTCCTACTTTGTCAACATGTTTACTTCCTCGAAAGCTCTAAGATTTCACAATCGATAAGGTTCGACAAAAACAACTTGTTTACTGGACTTATGGATAATTTGGTATTTTCAAATTTCTACAACCAAAGTCCACTGTATTACTGAACTTTGATATCGTTATCATTTCATATTCATTCATCGGAAACAAAGAAAAATTTCTAATATACTTTTGAATTATCCAATTTTTTTTTATAATATAATATTCACACGCTCACTTGTCATAATAACCGAATCGTTAACGGCACGCTTTTAATATGCATTTTTATAAAGCAGGGGGGTGAGTGGCATCGAATTGTCGGACGATTGAGATGAAAAAGACACCCCCTAGTATATTTTTATCGGTTTTCCGGTGGGAACGGTTGTAATTGAATTAGATATTGCCGTCACGTGGAAAATTCACGCACGCGTCCATCCCCAATTAAAATCATACACCCTTCACCGATCAAACGGCATTATGAATTTTTTACAACGAATCCAATACTCGAGGACTTTTTCATTCAATTATATTTCAAATGAGTATTTACACTAGATCATTAAAAGTGAGTACTGCATAAGTAATTTTCATTGAATATTGAATAAATTAATTAAAAAAACATGCAGTTTACATAAAAATTAAAATAATAAGGTTTTTGTGATTAAAAGTTCAAAAAATATTCGTAATCATAATAAAAAGTTATTAATCGTCATTAGGTCGGGCGCCCACTACGATTTGTAGTCGCGTCGATCGTTTAGTCGCGAAAATGGAACGCATTGTTTTGGGTTGAAGTGTGCCCATATACCATATGGGCGCACTTTAACCTAAAACAATCCGTTCCATTTTCGCGACTAAACGATCGCCGCGACTACAAATCGCAATGGGCGCCCGGCCTAATTATTATCATCACAGTCCAACAAAAAATGCATTATATTGAAAAAAATCATGAATAGAAATTATTCCCTGTACAAATTCAAATAAGATCTCATTCCAACAGGCAAATCATTCACCCTGACGATCATCCTATCAACAACACCACCCCAAGTGGCCACCTACTCGAAAGCCATCAAAGTGACAGTGGACGGTCCAAGAGAGCCACGGTCGAAGACGCGCCACCAGGGCTTCCACCCCTTCCACTTCGGGCCCAGATTCCACGACCCCCTCATGGGCGGGCTGCCCTTCAAGTTGTCCGGTAAGTTCCTCGCAAGCCTCCGATACCGTTGGAAAATTTTCGCCACGTCGCGTCCAACGAGGGTTGACGTTTCCATTCCCCGTTCGAGCGCCGGTTGTCATCGCAGTTGGATATGACAGGGCGCAATCGTGCCGTCTTCCTTGGAGACGGTCAATTTCGCGTTCGTGGGACGTGATGGTTTTTGAAAATGTTTGTGTTGTTGAGTGGGCTGCGGTCGTAGGCTCGATTGTGATGGTCGCGAGTTGCGCGATCGAGCGGTTGTTTGTGTTTTGGAAGCTTTCAGTGTGTGTTGTGAGTTTCGAATGTTGATTTTGATTAAGTGGAAATTATCAAGAATGATCGATAAATTTATATACAAAAATATATGACATAATGAAAAAATCATCGACCATAACATATTCCAACAACTCACTCTAATAAACACTACACTTTCAACGCATAAATAACACAAAATTTCACTACTACCAAATATACCCGAACGCAGGAAGGGTGTCACAGTATGGGCGTGCGTAATATTGTTAGTTTAAAATTTGTTGTATCGCACGGCGAGGGCGGAACATACACTCGAATACATATAATATATACACCTTGCACAGCCCTTGTCACCCTCTAAACATATCAACACTCCTATAAGGCTCCCCCAAGTTCACATCTTAAGTCCAAAGTTAACCCGACCCCATCGCCTCACTACGGGTACGAAAGTCTGGCTCAAAACGGTGCTCTCTGTTCGCATTTTTCATTCGATATTATGAAAATTTTGTGTTGAAACTAACAAATGGTTATGATAGATTTAAACCCAGTATGAATAAGGAATCGAAAAAAGTTAGACGATATGTGAAAGTTTGAAATAAAAAATGGATTGAATCAATTTTTTTATAAGTGACGCAATTAGATTAAACTTGACTATTTAAAAAATAAATGAAATTCAAATCAAACTTAAAAAATGTAACATCGAATTTATAAGAACACTTCACTGGCAATATTGAAATACATTTGCGCAAGAAGGGAGCCCACTTTATTGCGATTTTATTTCCATGTACAGCACACAGTAATACGTGGGCGGGCTGAAGATGGATGAAGGGTGATGTTACTCCGACGATGGGAGAGTCAAAGGTCCGTAACTCAATTAAACGCCTTATGGCACCCGAAACTGTGGCAGGTACGATCCTCAGGATGCTCAGGACTCCTCAATAAAATATGTGCCCCATTTCTACGTATCGGTTTTTGAGCCGGCAATCATTTTGACGATTTTGAGAGTCTTCGTATGGAAAATCAGGTCGTTAAGGATTCGCGTAAAATTTAATTTGATGTGTAACGATTCGGAAGGTCGTTTTTGTTCGAGTGTGTCGTTGAAGAATTTATCGAAATTTAGCAAATTTTATAACAATGTTTTATGTAATAGGTTTAGCTAGATTTTCTTATAGTTGAAATTAGGTCAAGTATTGAATCATTTCATGTTTCAGCTGTCGTAGTTCAAATGTTATTATGCAACTCCAATGAATGATTCGATCAAAAGACGTTAGTTTATCAAAATTTAAATATTTCCTTATGTCTTTCAATTAGAAAAACAATTAATTTGGATGAGAAAAGTGAGAATTCGGTCGGCTTAGCGTTTTAAGGGCGTAGCAATAAAAGGCGGCCCCATAACAATGCACGTGTACGTTATACGTTCGTCAGAACAAAGAGCAGTTTTCCCGAAAGGATTAGCTAACCCTTTCACGGCCCGAAACTTTCGACATGACAAAGTGAAACTGTTAAATGCCAAAGCCTTCTTATTAAGCCTATGATATATCTTAAAGCGTTTGTCTTTTACGTTGCTGCCGGAGAGGCGGCAAATTTACTTTGCGTTTAGTCTGGCGGTACAGACCGTACAATGGAAACCGTATGTGTTCACCATTTTATTCATTTTCATTATCATATCAATAATTTTTGCTTCAATTTCAATAATTTTGATATCAAAACGATTTTATATTTAAAAAAAATTAAAATCATCAAATTTTAATGATTCATTTTTTATAATATATCAATATCGATAAAGATATAAAATAAAATTGTTACAAAAAACAAAATTAAAATTATCGATTTCAAAAAAAACAATTTTTACGACTGTACCGATGGCCTACAATATACGCACACGCAAAGTCCCTTCTCAAGGCTGTTGTAGCCGATTTCAGTTTCTCCGGAGCCTGAGAGAAGCAAAGGACACCATACGTAGTGCAAGATAAATGTGTGTGTGTTGGCTTATACACGTGCACGTAAATATACGAGAATGTGTGTACGCGTTGCTACGACAGCTTTTGGAGCGTAACAATTTGTAGCAGGAAAGGTGTCATTAGTTAGGTGTCTTTCACACTGGCTGCTGGCTGCTGGCCCTCACCCTAGCTCCCTCGCCTTTGCCAGAATCCTATTTAGGTCCAGATCCATGACTTAAAGCCTCTAGCCGACTGTGATTTTGTCCTAGAGATTGTATAACGTTTTTTTTATGGGGACTTCTTGAATTTTGTTCTAATCTTGAAAAGTACTTTGAAGTATTTTAGAAAAATTAAAACTTATATTGATGATTCTTATGATGATTGAAATGGTAATAATATCTAGAATTTGTACGTATTTTTAATTGAAATTTATTTAATCGCATATTTTTTGATAGTGAAACATTAATTTTGAAACACGAAATATTCATATAATTGTCACAGAAAATTTCAATACAATATCTATTGGATTTTGCTAAAAAATTATTTAGGAAATTTAAAAATTTGTCATATAAAAAATAAAATCCCCCAATATCGTTTTTATTGTGCAAAGAATCGAATCCCTCTTGCAGTTTACAAGCTCGTCGCCAATAAAATGCAAATCCCGCCGTGTTTTTTTTTACGTCGCCATCGTCTGATAGGATTATCACGGAACTTAACGGGGGATCCGTAGACAATTTCTTAGAGCGTATTACATTGTTTTCGCCAAACCCTTTACAATTTTTCAAAGTCAACCCCTTCGGCCATTAAAGGGAAAAAATCCCCGGCCGGGGCCGTAACCCGGAACCGTTTCGTTCTCGAAAAAGAGAAGACTCGTCGTAAAATTACCGATAGTCGCGGCGATGGCTTAGGACAAAGCCGGCTGCTAAGACGTCTCGGCTTAAAACCTTCTTTCCTTTTTTTCCCCGGCGAAATCTCCGTTCGAATCCTTCCGAAATCCTCCGGGCTTGACACTCGGAAACGGAGCGCAGGGGAAGGCGGGGAAGCGCAAAAAAGTGGCCGCGGGGGTGGCGTTGGAAACCTTTGAGCGTTTAAAAATTGTGTCCTCTCTTCTTCGCCACCCTTTCAGCCCGCTTTTTCAGCTCCGGAGTCGTTCGTTTCTGCTCAGCGAGAGCCGGAAGAGGAAATCAGTCAAGGGGTGAAAAAGAAAGACGTCTCGGAACGGAAACAAAGGGGAAGCCCAATGAACCCTGGGCGGGGGCGATGTTACAATAAGCCTCTGCTCTGGGACTATTTTCTGTCATTTTTAACCCATATATACGCAATTTCATCCACTTATTTTTATGTTCTTAAATGATTTTATTTCCTTAAAATTGTTTGTTTTTTTTAATTTTTTCAAATTAAAATTATTCTATACTATTATCATTCTTGATTTATCGATTCTAAATAACATTAAACTCAATCAAAGATCGAATGTGTATTGGTTTAAACTTTCATTCAGTGAAATATAGTTTCAATATTCATTTTTTTTTAAGGTCACTTTTTTCTATCATATAATCAGGGCCGGAGCTAGTTATAGGCAACCTAGACATTTGTCTAGGAAGCCAGCTACCCAAAATATATATATTTTTTAATATAATAATTTTTTCAAAATTTTAAAACGATATTGGTTAACTATACATTATTTTCCTTTCGTTTTTGTTTTTCATCGCTTAAATCGCCTATTTTACGTTTTTAATTCGATTTTCTCAATAACGGCTCCGAAAAAATTATCTGAAGTTGAAAACCGAAGAAGGAAATTAAAGATTTATATTTTTTATAAATGAGCGCCGTATTTTTTGTTAAATTTGTCTTAAACAATAAAAAAATTTATAACTTTATTTTTGATATAGGATTTTTTAATACAAAACTGATGTGTAACTTTAGTATTTGCCTAGGGTGTCATTAATCTATCTCGGGCACTGCATATATTTAAAAAAATGACTGTCAAATTTTTGATAATAAAAGATTTATCTAACAACAAACGCCATTGATACTACATAAGATAATGACGAAATTCAAAATAAAAATATTTTTGAAATATTCAATATGAAAATTAAAAGGTTCTCACTATACTAAATTAACAACAAACTTCAACGAAAATCCAGGACGACACCAGATATATATATAACCAGAAATTAAAACGCAAATGGAATCCTACGAATTTACAAAACACTTCCGAAAACACACGCACGCACAAAATTTATTAAAATTTAATAAGAACGCACGCACACACATAGAAACACTGTTTCAATATTAGCCACTTTCGCAAAATTCGTCTGATCCTCTCACCCTTTTCGCACGCGAAAATCTCGCACCTACACGTATACCGAGCCTCGCCCAAATGAAAACACTATGCGAGACCTAAATGTGTTCGAAATTGTCACTTTGTCGGCATATTATCATTTCTTTTGCCAGACGGTGCGCATAATATGGGTGTGTTTAAGCTCGGCTCCGAAGGGTTGCTCCAGAGGCGGCCAGTGCGCGCTCAAAGTATTTTTAATATTATATTAAGTATATAAAAAAAATAATGAAATGTATAAAAAATTGGATTTTGTGCGGATTGTTCTGTTAATTTGAATTAGGACCGTGTGGAAAAGAGTGGTCCAAGGGTGACGACAGTGCTCCATTCTTTCTCGTTTCGCGTAAATCTGGTGCATAATTAACGGGACGGTCATCGTTAACCTTTACGGTCTAGGTCCGGGAGAATATTTTATTTTTTAATATGTCGGACAAAGGGGTTCAATTTAAGAACGGTTTTTTTGTAGGGTTGAGACTTTAATATTGTTCTATTAATTTTTGAATGAAAAATAAAAGTTTTTTTGTGTCACATTATCTTTTGATGTTTGTAGCGAAAATGATTGAAATTTTCGATATATATTTTCCAGCGTTAGGGAAATATTATATTTAGTCATGGAAAAAAGATTAAAACACATTCAAATTTTTGCATGGAATATTTGACATGAATGAGAAAAGACATGTGCAAAATTTTTAATTAAACTCTCAATCAAATAAATCTATGTGATATTTATATCTCAGTTATATATATTTTTTTCATTGAAACAATAAAATACCTAATACTTTTTTTATGGTCGTCATAAAATTCAAATAATCGCTAATCTCGAACATCTCACTCGAGCATAAAACAAAAAATAAATATTTATCCAAATTCAACAAGCGATCGAAACTCTGCGACGCCCATTATAATATGCGTCCCTGAAATTCGAGCACGTGCCTTTTCCCTACGCCCTCACCGCCCAAACATCCACCCACCACCCCGTTTACCGCCCCGAGGCCCTTTCGCCAAGATCCCGCTTAATTCTAGTTGTTAAAAGGGTGAGAGGTGATTATGCTCAGTCTTAAAGCAGACTATGATTAATGCCGGGACCGTGCGCGCGGGCGTGCGGGACGGGGCCGAAAATAATTTCTGGGATTAACTTAACCAGGGTTAACTAGGCTGAACTATATTTTACACGCCATCCTCCTTCCTCGTGCTCGATGTTTGTAGTTCGCTGCGAAAGTTGTCGACGACAAACGAAGATAAGAGGCAACGCGATGCCCGGCTTACAAGAAAATGGCGGAGCATGTTCATGCAATGAGTTGGGTGTTTAGATTAAACGCGTATTCAATAAAATTTTATTATACAAACTTTAATTGATGTATTAGAGTTACTTCCGTATTGGGTTTTATGGCGTGTACGCATGGGGAGGTTTTTAAAAGAGGGTTAGCGATCGCACTCATCCGCTGATGGAAACGGCGGGAAGAAAGGGTTTTTGCACCCGTTATCAGTTCCTAACGGTGCATAGAAACGTAGTGATTAAGACCTTATAGAAAAGAGGGTCGAATCGAACGCGAATTTCATCAGAATGATTAAAGAACCTTAGCTCAGATTGAATTTCGCATAAACAGCGCGGGGCAATTTTCGAATTCGCAAATATTAGACGCCGGCAACTCTGCAGGAAGCCGAAACGCGAAAGCTCCGTACGTATACAAGTGTGTACACTGCGAAAGATAAATTTCGAAAGTTTCGGTCGGCGAATATTATTTAGATGTTCGCAGCGAGTGTTCGGGGTAAATACGTCGATGGCTCTCATTATTCGCCGGGAAGGGCCAAAATAAATATTGATGTATGGAGAGCGGAGCGGAGCCCAGACGGCGCTCACTCCCACGGCACAAAAGTCTAATCCCAGACAAAGCTTTTATGTTGATGACTGCTTGTATTGTTTAAAAGCTTCACAAAGTGAGAGGGAAAAGTAGGGCGAGAGCTGTAAAACCGGCAGCTCGCCGATGGCGAAAGCCGCTTTTCAGACGTTTTCAATTGAAATTTCCGCGCGGATTCGATACGTATAAATTTGCTTGGAGCAAACTCGTGTCGAGGATCGAGTCTTGTGTTGTGTTTTTGTGATCGTGGTTATGCGAATATATGTGAGGGGGATCGTTACGTCGAACAGGCGTAGTTTGGCTATCGCTTTTTAGATGTCACTTTCGCTGCGTAATAATTTCGAATGATTTAATTTTTTTTTTTTAATCAATTATTCATAGAAAATTAACCATAATTTTCATTATTTATATATTTTCAGGAATAGCCCAACAACTTGCAGGACTTCCGGGTCCCGAATGGGGAGCACTAGCACGTCCGGGAGCACCCGGTCCGTTTTTGCCTCCACCTCCACATTTCAGCCCTTACGTTTTTGCCGCCCTTGATCCAGCTCCAAGAACTTCCAGCTTGCAAGGAGGTGATTATTCATCCATTGTGTCATATTTTTTTTTTAATCGTGTTGTCATATCGTATAAATTGTATTGACAGATGTTTCGCATCCGGACACTTTGAGTTCGGTGGCGTTGGCCTGCAATCCTCACAGCACCACGAGTCCGAGAGCTTCCCCTCAGTTGGACCTCCTCACATCCACGTCGCAGCTTTCGTCTCCTCAAGATGATGAAATATCTGTGACTGCTTCGTCGAAGGGTAGTCCGGCTCCTGATGACAGACCTGGAGCTTTTACGACCGTTTTGAAATCGAAGAATGATGATTTAAGTTTAATACTGAGCAAGAAACACGAATTGATGCAGAAAAATCATGACTTTTCACATCTGTTCCATCATAAAAATCATGATTTGAACGCGTTTCTGCACAACGGTGGTCAACATGTGGGTCATCCTCATGGGAATTTGTTTAACAATGCGCTAGCTGCTCAGCTTTTTCTCAACACTCCTTTGTTACAACCTCCGAATCAATGGCTGTATTCTCAATTGTATCAAGGTGGATATGAATGGCCATGGCTTCAGATGAGACATCCTTCTTTGTTACCGACAAATGCAAGAGAGAATGCTTCATCTCCGGATACGATTAGAGTCGAAGATTCTAGCCAAGAAAGTCAAAAACACGAAGAAACTCCCAGCCCCGTCGGAAAAACTCCGGAGCATAAATCGGCCACGTCTAAAAGCACTGAAATCAGCATACACAAAACGAGCACTCACGGAATTAATTTGAGCAAAAAAAAATCTCCTTCGGCGAGTAGCAAATATGACTCGGATGCATCCAATGTCAGTTCCAGTAAAAGGTCTTCGAGTCCTTTGACGTCAAGTGGTAGGACAAAGTCGGGTGGAGAAAGAAATACGACGACTCGTCATTCTGATGTGTGGAGACCTTACTGAAATAAAGTTTTTCTCAAAAATGTGATAAAGAAACGTGCGCGTGTTTCTAAAACTGGATAATTCTAGGAATATTTGAAAAAATGGTGATTTTAACGTTTAAGTGAAGTTTTAAATGAACGATTATGAATCGTTGTATAGAAACTGTCTTGAAAATCTTTTATTACATTTGAATGTGTTGTTGTTGATTGATTTGGTTACGTTTTGTTCGCGATTGTATTTGAGCTTATTTGATCGCACTATGTAAATATTAAAAGTCGGTTGATTGCTTAAAAATATTTAGGGATCTTGAATTCTTAGAATTTTACTAAAAGGTGTATTAATTTGGGATTGTATAGTTTCAGAGAGGAATCAAAATAACCTGTAAAGAAAAAGAAAATATATTATTTTTAGACACTCAGCATTGAATGTATTTCTGGCATTTTATAAATTTCAATTTAGTATAATCAAACAAGAGTTTTTTAATATTTAAAACATATTGTTATTGTAAATAATTTATTTATATAAAGAATGTACAAATAAAATAACGTTATTCGACTATCATGAATTTACTTTCTCGTTTTTTTTTTTATATATATTATAAGTTATAATATGAAATTTTTATACATAAATTTTCTCATAATGCTTTTCGTTAACTTATTTTATTGAAAGAATTTATAACTACCTCGATGAATTGTAACAATATTATTTTTAAATGATAAAATTGATTAAAAAAAATTATATGGGTGTCTAAATTACATATTTTAAGTGTTTTGTACATGAAGTTATTTATTTGTTAAGTACAGATAGAATTTGAAAGATGTTTTATGTATGTAATGTAAGTAAATGTTCATCGGTCAATATCAAGACATTCAGATGTTTTGGTCAATTAAATTATTGAAATTATATAGCAGTCCCTTTGTTTACGCACAAACTTAGTCATTAAACTCAAAATATATTTATTTAAAACAAATCCTACCACACATTTGCTCGCATCGATAAACAACTCACAAAAGCAAAAAGATTAAAACGAAACCGCGTAAACCTAGGGACAATTGTACGATACATAATGTAAAGGTTAAAACAAAAAAAAAAATACACATACATAAGCTTAAATATATCATGTATAGTTGAACAATATCGAACTGTTGTGTTCATGTACCATAAATTAGACGATAAGCAATAGAGAATAATAAAACACACTATATAAATACGCAAACATGTCGTTTCATTTCGCGCCAGGTATTGATCACAAATGTGCCTAATTTATTTCGTTCACAACCCACCCCCTCATAGGGGATGGTAACCGGACCAGGCGGCCGGAAAAAGCAGTAGGACAGTCGGTTTTGCCAGTTTTTGAACAGCATCCATTATTTTATCGAAACCGCAGCGATGGCTCATACCAATTAACCGTGAATATCAAAATACGAAACCCGAGCGCGGGCTTTTTCGCAATATCCGAAATGGCCGTCAAACGGGACACGGGTAATAATGTTGTGATATAAACTATTATTTGTTTTATTTTTTTATGGGAAGGTTTATTGGACGTCTGTGAGCAGGCCGTGTCATACATATGTGGAAAACTGTCGGATAAACTCGCTCGAACGCAACGTTTTAATTTATTTTGCGCGCATTATTTGCGAGTTTATTTCATTTATTTATACGTAAGCGGTCGTGGTTTGTTCGGAAACAAAACGCGAAAGTGCGGAATTTTCATTTGGATTTTGCATTAAATCAGCGGACCGGGACACAATGCCGTTGCGGATTTGTAAAAACGGAATTATTAATTCGCGATCGTTATTTATGATATTGTTGCCGTCGTTTCTAATCCTTCTGAGGTGAAATGTTCAAATCTGATTTTTAAAATCGTTTTTTGTTGTTTGGATTATTAATTAGTTTATAAATTCATAAATAAATTTAAAAAGATATGTATTTTACAAATAAATCTTATTGCTAATATCTTAGTTAGAATTTTTGTAATTTAAAATTAATTGTACAAGTTGTTCTCAACATACAACTAAGATGCGTTCATGAACTTCGGCTGAAAGTCGAATCTATACAAAAAATCAATAAATTTTATTTATATCATAATTTTCATCTTCAAATCATCCTGCCACGATTAATGTAATAATAATATAAAACATATTTTACCAGATTAATTTTTTAATAAGCAAGAACGCAAATATCCCAAAAAGAACGAAAAAAATCTGATAGATAATGGGATAATATGAACGAGTCCATATTTTTTTCCGCGATAAATTGAATACAAGTAACGACAGCTCGTGATTTAGTAATTAATTGAAACCTATATTACCTTTACCTATACCTATCTATATATCTATATTACCTTTACCTATACCTATCTATATATCTATATTATCTTTACCTATACCTATCCATATACCTATATTACCTTTTATCGGTCTTAAGTCAATAACTACCTACTATATCAATTTAAAATATTAGTAAGATTTTTTGAATTTATAACATAAAATCCGTTCTTCAATTCTATATTTTAACAAAATGACGTAACATACTTACAATGAAGTATATATTATACTTATTTCCTTTGACTATGTATTTATCTAATAATCCAATTGAACTAATTTTTTTATTATTTTCCCAAAAATCTAGACTAGAATCTAATCGTTGACTATAAAAAACCAATAATTTATAAAAATAAATATATTTCAAAAGAAAACTTAGATTAAAACAGTTTGGTTTGGAATAATCCTCGAATATTTTCTAGGTTCTAACATATATAGCATTAATTTTCATTAATCACTGAAACTAAGTTATAAATGGTCCGCTTAATAACTATTAAGCGATTAGATGCTACCACATATTATTGCCCTGAGATTATTTAGAAACAAAATATTCAGTGAAAACATTCGAATTTTTCCCCTAAGCAAAAAAAATATTCAAAATTTCCATAACATCAAAAATTCTTGATTCCGCAACGAACATAATACAAAACCACACATTCTAATGATAAAATACAAAAACAAACTTTCAAGCTTACACATAACGACAGTCGAACCTCCCGTGGACACCACGAGCCCGAAAATTTTTATTTCACGCACATACACACGTGGAATATGGGCGCACGTGCATCCGAGCGCAACGGTATGCTTTCGCGTAAAATATTCATTTCGCGTACTGCCG
The DNA here is from genome assembly GCA_028571205.2 of Hydropsyche betteni. Classification (NCBI taxonomy): domain Eukaryota; kingdom Metazoa; phylum Arthropoda; class Insecta; order Trichoptera; family Hydropsychidae; genus Hydropsyche; species Hydropsyche betteni. The sequence continues at coordinate 90,375 of JAOXNN020000071.1, read as the reverse complement.
CCGACACATTCAACCCGGCGCACGTCGCAAAACTATCGGGGGTTTGAATTTTCGGGTTGATCGAGTGATCCCCGTTTACACGACAGCTCGACAACGGACGACCGGAAAATAAAAATGCAAAAATGGCGGGAAAAAAAGCGGGGAAAACGTCCGTGTGTGTGTGTGGCGAAAAAAAGGCTGTTCGGAAAACCGCCGCGATTTCATCGGTCGAAACCTCGGAATGTGTGAATAAAAAATCGGCAATCGCATTTGTCGGTCGTGTTGCTCTCGAATGTTTTTTTAATGTGTTTTGGCGGTTGGATTATTTTTGAACGATGTTGATGAATCTTTCGAGATGAAAATGATATTCGATATGTTGTTTTAAAGAGTAGATATTAATATCGAATTTAATCTTCTTATATATAGAGCCATGTATAATACGTAATAAGCAAGGCTTATAATCATGTATTTAAGTAAAATCTTCTCATATAACGGTTTATATTGAAGAACGTTTATGTTGTGACAGGGTAATTTGCATCATTAGTGTGCGTCGAAAAAATTACAGATGCTTTATTCAGAGATTATCACAATCGATAGCAAAGTAATATGGTTAATGCAGTTCACAATTTAATGCAAATTGAGCGATCGCATTAGTGCGCTGTTCTGCAACGCTATGCATTTTTGGACAAACAAGTGAAATGGCCTCATTGCGTATTCTGTTGCAATCAAACACCGTTCAAAACGAATCGAAAAGCGGATTTCATCTCAAAAGGTTCATTATCATCGTTTGTTTATTTATTAAAACTGTAATTTTGTAATATAATCGACGAATACTGTAATGGATTATTCAATATAAAAATTTTCATAATAAAATAAAATTCGTTTTTATTTTTTTTTAATAACTAAAATATGTTCCGAAATCATTGTTGGTGCTAGATAATCCGCGATTTTCGTGTACGCCAAATTTAAGGGATGATCTCTCGCGTTTAGCCCTTCTCAGTTTGACGCCTCCTCCCTCGCGTTAAAATGTATGCTAAAACAATAATGTCTGATGTTTGAAATGTATGCAAAAACAATACGGAGTCTCTCTCCCTCGTTCCCTGGGGGTTTTCCACCTTGGAGACGGTGTAAAGTTCCACCACCGTGCCCTCTCACCCTGCGGGGTAGACTTTATCAGCTTTACAAGCGTTTAGCTGCTGGCTTGGTAATAGATTCCACTACAGTACCTGATGTTGTATAAGTCTATAAAACCAAGAAGATTTACTCTAATTCTCTATTAAATTAAATTATATATAATACATGCAATATGTGAATGTTCAAATTTGAAAAAAATAATTTATTAATGTCTTTTTTTAAATTAGTCGAAATTAAAATAAAATCGCCCGATTTTAATGTTGTTATTTGAACGATATGTTTTCGAAAGTTGTATCCCAGTGGATTTGTATTTCCATGCAAATTTCCCGTTTCCAGTATCTAATTACAATTCATTAAAAACCTAAAATGTAAATATTTTGAATTCATTAACATGAGCACCGTATGAAAATGGTTTGTATGTTACGAGATCGTTACATTATATAACCAACATCATTCCGCTCTATATTTTCTGTTCAATACATTTGTTTCAATTAAAATCTTTAATAGAACGATAGCAACAGATCAAACGAATTCATCCATAACACAAAACCATGATAATTTTTAACAACGAAACATTTCAAACACTCCGAACGACCCCAATACGAAAAATTAATATAAATTGATCTCATTTGGTACACAAGTCGAGTGTTTCCATCATCTTGCCCGTTTTGACGGGCTTTTGTGGGCGGGCTGCGGGCGGGTCAGGTGGGCGGCCACGGGTCACCCCCTCGGCCTCTTTAAAGCTGGGGTGGTGGAGGCTCTCGGGGGTGGGTCGAGGCTGAGGCCAGTGTCACTTGGCACCCCCGTTTCCCTCCCCCCGCGTCCCCCGTTCGCTTTGTTTTTCATTAAAGAGCCGCCTTCAGCAGCCTGTGAAATCAGCATTAAACTCAGTGCCATATGATCTCATTTGGCGTTGATTAAATATTTTTTTTATATATATTATGGAATATATGGATAGGTTTGGTTTTGATCGTGTTTTGAGGTTGGTGAGTTGAGTTTTTTTTTATTTAAAGCGGAAGGAAATATATAGGAAATTTTGGTAGTGATTTCTTTGTAATATTTTTTTATCAAATCAATATTTTGTTTGATCAGATAAAGTTGCATTCGAAAAAAGATATTTGAAAATATTATTTCTGATGACTATTATAAAAAACGTAATGGTTAGATGTATAGGTTTCAAATGTTAAAATTCAACTTGAGCTTCAAATGAATATTTATGAAAAATTTGTAAATTTTTTACTTTTATACTTTCAGAATAAGCTATGAGATAAGTATGATTTTTTTTAGTATTTATTTAATTTACTATGTAATGTTATATCTTTTATTTATTCGTGTTAACTTCCTGGAAAATGAAAATAAAACATATTTAAAAATAGAACCACGGAATACTTGTAATTGGAAGTAGATGCTTATAATATATTTTAATTGAAGAATTTTCTTTGATAAATTATTCTATCGGAAAAAACTCTTGAGAATTAAAAATCAGAAATCAAAGAAAGGAAAAATGCAAAATAAACATGTTTTTAATACAAATTTTAAATGACTTGAAAAAAGGTTTTTTTGTACATATTTTAAAATGTACTAAAAGTATTTACTAGTCATATTTCCTATCATTTTTTTCATCATGTAATACAATTTTAAAATATCCCACAAATTTCGAAAATCCCAAGAACGACCTAAGCCAGCACCACGATCCAGAAATCAAAAAATTCCAACCATTTGAAAACAATACTATCTACCAACCTACAAAACATCACTTAAACATCGACCATCAAAAACCATACACCAACACAAACCCAAACCACAAAATCCAAAATTCCAAAAAGCGCACATACAATGCAATGCTTGTGGACCGGCTAAAACGACGCCGGCGTCTCACATCGCTAAGTACAGAGAGAGCGTCGGCTGGTGGCGGCCCTGGCGACGGGGGTATACCCTTCCGAAGGCTTTCGCTCGACTTTCGCCGTCGCTGCTAACCGGGCTGCCGGGGAGGAGTTGTTTGCGGGGGTGTACTCTCACCGACTGAGGTTACCATGGGGACACACAACTACCCGCAGGCTTGTGGGCACGGATTGGGAAGCGCGGATAAATATTTTTATTCGAAGTTTAAATTGGTTGGTTTTTTTTTTCGGATATGTGTTTTTGTGTGTATGTCGTTTATGGTTTTTGTGAGAATTTTTTAATTATATGAAAAGAATTTTTTTATTCGTCTCATGTTTAGTTTTTTCATAATATTGTAATATCCCTTATATATAATGGCGGATTTCTGTGTGTGTGTTCGTTCGTTCGTCAGTTCGTATGTCGTTCGATGACGCTCACGACTTTAAAATAACGCGTCGATACGATTATTAAAAGTTATTCTAATATTGTCTTTATGCGTATACAGTTAACGTCTATAATATGATGCTTATTACTTACTGCCTCTGGCTTTGCCTATATGTCGTAATTGTGACAATAATAAATGAACTGGATTTATTAATTAAATATTAAATATTGTTTCGATTGCTGATAATATATTTTTTTATAAAAAAATGTAGGAAATAAATTGGTTTACAATTTACGTGCATTGGTACAACTGGTAAAACTGGCAATTTTGATTCAATGACATTTTTATTGGACGAATTGAATTTATTTTTTGTACTAATAAATCAAATATACAGTAATCCCCTGTAACGTCTGCGGTGTCCCCCCCTATAACATCATTTTTTTCAAATGCATTTGAAAAAAACAATTAACTCGAAAAAATTTCCAAAAAAAAGACATAAAAATGTTTCATTTATTGATTTCCTAAATTCTCCTCTATAACGTAGAACCTATCTTGACGTTATAGGGGGGTTACTTTACTTACATTATTAAAAATAACCTTCCTTTCCATACAAATTTGTATAAATATTTTTTATTTAGGAACTCAAATTATATTTTTCTATATGTAGATTCCTTGAAACTAATGTAGGTAATAAAAAATATTAATTTGTACATTTTGCATATGAATTTAATTTTAAATGCGACCTGAAAAAAACGGTCACTCTTTTATTAATAAAAAATAAAATAATCACAACTTCCAATAATTCCAAAACAAACCCAAACCTCACCCTATACACACACAACAACATAAAACAACCAAAACTTCAATTAATTCAAAAAAATCACACAAACCAAAATCAAATTAAACATTCAATCCGCACCGAAAAACCCGACATCGCCCACATTTCAACAGACAAACCCCAGCACGAGAGGGAGGAGAGCAAATCTCGCGAACTAGCTCAGCCACCGCCGCCCATTCGAAACGAGGATACACAAGACAAGAGTGTCAGATGTCTCCGGCAACTAGGCGTAAGAAATTATAGAGTTCAAGTGGCGCACCAGGGGCGGGTCCACCCACCCCGGCCGCCGAAACACAAGCCCCCGGATCCACTATCCCCCCTTTCTCTTTCTCGCGGAAAATTTTGGCAATTCGCTCCGTCTCTGATAAATTTTCCACCGGGGTATTAGTGCTAATGCTGAAACGCTAAACGTGTATAGAGAGAATTTCGTGTGCTTAATCTCGACTAGTGTTTCTTCTCGAGAATTTTCCTATTTTTTGATTTCTCGAGAAATTTAATGATTTCTCGAGGATTCTCGAATAAGTAAGTTATGATAAAACTATTCTAATATTTTGTATATTTTATATTATATAATAAATAGGCCCGATGTTAATAATATCGGATGTGAATTTGTTAAGAAACCCGATTTGAATATTTAATTTATAAAATCAAAATAATTCATTTTTTATTTATTTGTGACATATAGGCAAAGCCAGTAGTTAGTAGATAATAAGCAACATGTTATAGACGTTAACTGTACACGCATAAAGACCATATTACTATAAAAAGTCGCGAGTGTCATCGAACAGACACACACACACACACACACACACACACACACACACACACATACGCTATTTATATATAAGGGAATATACATGAAATTGTTTTAATATCAAACTCCAATAATTTTGTAAACCTAAATACATAAATTTATGTATGATTCTGAGTAACCTCGACTTAGTAACAATAAATGAATGTTGTCCAGCCGAAAAAATTTTTGATCTTATCACCGTAAAATTGAATTCTTTTGATATTTCATTTGACAATGATATCGTGGCTATTATGAGTGATGGTGCTGCTGTTATGCAAAAATTTGGAAAATTGTCACCAGCACGTCAACAACTTTGTTATAATCATGGGCTGCATTTAAGTGTTATTTATATAAAGAAAGAAGACGAAAACGAAGATACTGATGATGATGACGATGATGATAATCAAACACGGAAATAATTTTGATAATAACCGGTCTTCAGTTGAAGAGTTTAGTATAATATATTCGAATCAATAGGCAAAAAGACAAATAACTTACAGCAATCTAAAGATGCATTATCTACGTCAAAACCCATATACTGAAAACAAACGCAGTTTTTCGGTTGCAAATGATTTTATAACTAAAAAACGTACCCTAATTGGCAACTCAGCATTAAATGCATTCAATTTTCTAAAGCACTACTTTAAAATAAATTTTTAGGAGATCTGTGTATTTTTAAATCAACCTTAATTTTCATTAAAAAGAACATTGGCTGTGAATTAATAACCATTCTATTACGTAATAAAATAAAAAATAAATATATCTATGCAAAATTATTTTAAAACTGTTATTGCGAAATGTCTCCAGAATATAAGATTATATAGGATAAGATTATAGCCGTGATTATAATGACCATAAAGATTAAATTCGGAGCTTACGTTATAGCCGGTCTCGTGTAGTGATTATAGCCGTTATATTTGAACGGCATACAGGCTAAATTGGAACGATAAGTCGAGAGCCTCACAAACAAACACAAACATCTGTCATCGGTGATTATATACATGTATAGGGGATTCAAATATTTTTCCCACTGCGTAATAATCAACGTATTGTATAAGTCAATAGAGACACTTTCATAAGCATGATATTATAGACGTGAAGTGTATACGCATAAAGACCATATACGCATGAAGAATAATTTTATAGACGCAAAAAAATAATAGTATCGACGCGTCGTTTTAAAGTCGCGAGCGTCATCGAACAGACGAACACACAGACATATACACACACAAATCCACTATTATATATAAGGGATTACTTCATTATTGTATTAATAAAAGTAAGTAAAAATATTGAAAAAAATAATAACTATACAGATTCGACTTACGACCGACGTTCAGGAACGTATCTTCATAAGTCGAGGCCTACCTGTACTTCCAAACACCAACATAATCTTTCGAACTCGATTCCCTAAAAAACACCGTTCCAACGTCGACAATACACCACGCATCACAAAGACGAACGTTAATTAAGAAAAATATTTACAAACCGGCGATCTCAACAATGACAATTTACGTCACAACCCTTCCGACGAACGAGAAAAAGCCCGAATGCCCACACAACAAAGAATTTTATCTCCGCCCACCCCCCCGGGGGGGAGGGGGGGCGGCCGCTTTTGCGAAATTATTAATTAATTTTCAATGGGAACGCCGGGTAAGTCGAGCGGGAAATATTAGCCGGGGGTCGTTCGCCATTGTGCCAAATGTGATTGGGAGCCTTCCGCAGCCGGCGGACAATAAAGCCATATAAGTCAACAAATAATTGGGGTGGGTGTTGTGCTACATGGGCTCACTTGACTCGGAACTCAATTAGTGTCGAGTGTTTAACGGCCCACACGGAGGGCGACAACCATCTTAACGATGAATTGATATCAAATCTCGGCGTGGGACGGACTAGGCGAAATGTTGGGATGAAGATTTTTTTCGGTGATGAATCGAATTCCGTTTGAATCGCGGAGGATGTTGTTTGGTGTGAAGTTGCGGGGGGTGAAGTATTTTTTTGTGTTGAAAGAATTTCGGGTTCAATGTCGTGTTTGAAATTATGTGATACTAGTATATAGGTCTGATTTTGATGACATCGGCTATTGATAATCATACTATTAGGCCAGGCGCGATTCACAATGGAACACACCGCTTTAGGCTGAAGTGCGCCCACATGGTTTATGGGCGCACTACAACCCAAAACAATGCGTTCCATCACAAATCGCGCCGCAACCAATCGCCTGTGGGCGCCTGGCCTTAGGCCTTTTTTGTCTAAAATCCTGCGTCTCGAAGGATCAAAGCACGCACGATATCTAATCATAACATTTAAAACAAAACCCTATCGATCTCGAATAAGACAAAAAGAAAAACGTACTCACCAAAACAGTGCCGCTCATCAGAACGGTCTAACGGACAATCGACGAAACCGTCACATTTCTTCGATCGAGCTATGCACGCACCGAAATCACACTGCCACTGGTCAGACGTGCACGCTACGGAAACCGTACAAAATTCGATACACATTTAAATGCACAGCCAATCGTAGATCCAACATCGAAAAATCGCTACGATATACACAAAGCTACGTACGACAGTTGGCCTCGTCGGCCGAGTCTTTCGGACAATCGGCCTGGCCGTTGCACCGGACCATCATCGACAGGCAACTGCCGTCGCCGCACATGAACTGTCCGCGGGATTTGCAAGCGTACACCCCTGACCACGACTTGGTCACTTGTCGGTCGGGTTGTGCAGAAACGTGACGGCGGAACGCGAGATCCGAGGCAGCGGGTTAGTGGGGGGGGGGCAGAAAATGGCGTTAGTGGCTTTTCGGACAGGTTAAATGTTCAGATCGGATGGAAATCTGGTCGGGGGACTACCTTCTGAGCACGACTCCTCGTCGGAGTTGTCGGGACAATGGGGGTATCCGTCGCACCATTTCCTCTCTTCTATGCAGGTGCCGTCGAAGCATTGCCTCTCGTCCAAGGAGCAATCTGAAAGAGCACGGTTTGACTAGGGTTTCCAGCACGGGTGTTACCGAAACCGATTTTTGGCCCAAATTTGACCTTTAGTTAAGGTGACCATTTTTTCCAAAATAAAAATCAGTACACATTTTTAAAAAATTCATGGGGAGGAGGTAGGGATTAATTTTCTTGGATCACTTTTTTTCTAGCAATACATTCATTA